>JAODFW021648104.1:0-13345 GCA_027575235.2 Palythoa mutuki
ATATTCAAATCTGAACAGACATGAACAATATGAATAGCACAGTAGGATACCTAAACCGTGTGCAATTCCACAGTTGGATTCGACTCGATTAAAAATACTTTATACATTTGTTATGTCATATCCCACATTTGGTATTTGCTAAAAGAATATCAGTTTTGATATAATTATTTATCAATAAATTTGTTATGTTTGGAACGACTAGTGGTTGTTCATGATAAATGAATTTTTTTCTCCATTCAGCGTTAAGTACGAATACGTTTTATCAAATACACTCTTGAACCATTCCGATTATGAATTTTCATCATTTTGACAAAAATTAAACAATGAAAAATTTCAAAACTGTTCTTTGGCAGTTACAAACTTTTTAAAATATTTTGTGCTTGTTGGCACTTAGCGAAAGCTACAACTAGTTTATATAATAACGCAAGTTATTCTCCCATTTGGATTGGTTCTCGCCTGTGATCTATTAGAGGACAGACGCACGCTTGACGTCACCATTACAAATTTTTTCATTTTTTAGTATATAAAACAAATAGATTCCATGTTTTTGTGCGTCTGTTCAGAAATAGATCATAGACGACGTCAAACTGTGGTAAGAACATCAGTGACACACTCGGCTATCGCCTCGTGTGCCACTTTTTTGCTCTTACCACTGTTTGACGTCATCTATTATCTATTTCTGAACTGACGCACAAAAACATGGAATCTATTTGTTAAATAGAATTGATTGGTGAACCTGATAAATTATTGATAATCGTAAAATGGATAAAATTATTAAGGCTAAAAATTTTTTTTTGATATAAGACTAAGAGTTATAGAAAAACCAAACGTTTTCGACATAAATATAAAAGTCATCATCAGGGTTCTGTTTGCCGCGTAAAATTCAAAATTTTTATACTCAGGTTATTCCCATTGGGAACAGGAAAATTGGATTAGCTTGAAGCTTTTTGTTTAGTGATGGATTTTTTGATGCCATTATTAACGCTAATCTTTCTTTTCCCCCATTGTCGTGCAGGTGTTATTACACGCCACGTGAAAGAATGACTTGGGAATTGGTTAAGGTGTTTTGCAGGTTCGGACAATATCGCTTTTTCTTGATGTTCATTAACTCGAACGCTAAAATTTAATAGCATAATTAAACGGTAAAGTGAAATCCGCTGTAAGAGAGAAGTAAAAATAGTGTAAGTCAACAAAGAAAAGAAAAACATTATTGTGCGATTCGCTAATCTCCTTCGCAGCCGTTGTTGTGTCCGGCTTCATGTTGTGTCGGCCTTTCTCTGTCCCTCCCCCACTCACGACAATTCCGCCTTTAAAAGCTTTACAGTGATTGACTTATCAATGATGTTTGAAAAATAATGGGAAAGGAATGTTGCGCTCGGGTAAGCAGCCGTTAGTGGGGGAGGGACACAGGAAGCCCGACACAACAAAAGCTGCGAAGGAGACTAGCGATTCGCTGGCATCACCCGGTTGTCTCTAACGGCTTGCAGCCAATTATAACGCGTATGTTATACCAAATACTATATGGACATGGTTGTCCGTCCAAACCACTGGCAGCCCGTCATAGTGCGTGTTCTATAAGAAATGACTAGATTAGCCAGTGGTTAAATAAACCAGCTTTTCCGGCTACTTTTTCAAAGTAAATGTTTGTTTTAAAACTTTTTTTTATCAAAACCAGTCTGACTAAAGCATTGATCTCTTCATTCGAAGACTTGGTTACCTTCAATTGAAGGCACTTTGAAAACGCATCATTATCCTTCAAAAACTCAGAAACGGTCCATTGAATTCATTTCGAAGTCCCACATTTTAGGGGCTCTTACTTCGTGTACAGGTCAAAGAATTAAAACAAGGTTTGTGATTGGTTGAAGTAAGGTTTGGGTTAAGTTTATCTATCATTTCATCGTTTCCTCTGCACAAGTATAAGCCAGAAAACCTCGCTACTTTTTCGTGCACCGGTCAACACAACGAATTTCCCTTTCGTGATTAGATCAAACTGATAAGAAACGACACGCAATGTTCTTGACTTTTATTTCAAATTCATCTCTATGTGTTTGTTTGAAGACGAACTTACATCCCTTGCTCTCAAAAAATCAGTTACAAGCCATAGGGAACATCCGCAAAATTAGTTTTAAAAAAATGTTATTATTTAACAGGCATTTTGTCAAACTTTGCCACCTAATTAAACTGTATGAATTAACACTGCAACAGTGCTTTTATTTCAAGCAATATAATTTCATTAAAAACTATTTACAATTGCAAAGCTATGGACAATTTGGTTAATTATTATAATTATTACATTTATTCAAATATCTTGGCACCTAACTGATATTGTTTGCATCTTCAACTGAATTTAGTTCTAAGTTAAAAACTATAATTATTATAACTATTCAAATACATCGCCCCATAATTCTAAATCTACTAGCAGATGAAGATTTCGAAAATGCTTCTGCTATGTACAGTAACATATTTCAGTTAAACAATTCTTCGAGGTCTTTCACAGGCAGCTATTTCTTTGAAATTTATAAACTCGACAACATGCTTGCTGTCTGCTTGGGCATTTATCAATATTATGTCTGTTTTTGTCTTTTTTTATGTTTATGTTTTTTTGTTATTCTTAGGGGGGGGGGGCGGGTTTGGTAGGAGGCAAATTGACTTTGAACTAAAAATTTTGTCAAATTCCCTCGAGGGGGGGGGGAGGGAGAGAATTTAAGTCAATACACATCAAAACAGTGGGGTACGCTTCTCAAATTAACTGCAATACAGGATTGAGTAAGACCTGTGCTGTGTCAAAAACCACTCTCACGGAGGAGCTTCTCGTGTCAAATGCCCTGTTCATATCCAAGCACCCCCCTACCCCCGTCCCCCTTGACAGTTGCATCACCACCTCAAAGACGACTATTTGACTGCTTTAAGAAGGGATGCGAGGATGTAAAAGTAACAACGAAACATTTTAGATAAATATGTGATGGTTTACCATCGTTTTCATTGCTTCGCGTCCGTTGGAAAGTTTTCGTGGCACCGAACTTGAGTTTTGTCTGCTGTCAATCATATCATAGTTCAAACAGACCGCATTTTCCGACTTTGGCGATACAGACTTTTAAGGGGCTGGTGGAATTTAAGATGTCTTCTCAAAAATTTGTATGACCCCCTGTATTTACAGCAATTTTCAAGCTTCCCCGCCCCTTAAACCCTAGTTTTTGAGTGAGACCCCCCCACCTCGAAAAAATGAATGGTCCCTAAGTTAACATCGAAACGAGGCTAACCCAGCTCAGTGGAGAGTGTTTTAACCGTTGCGTAATTGGTCCTAAGTCTTATTTTTTTAACTTTTCTTTTAAATTTATAGGATTATCCTTAACAATCAGTAATTTCAAAAATTTCAAAAAATTAATTTTTGTGGTTATAATTACCAATTTCACGTCGTTTTCTTGGTGTCTTAGTTCTCATTTTTTCGGTTCAGGCCATAGGAAATCCTTTATTAAATCTTGCTATACTGAAACAACGAAAGACGCCTTTGTGAAAGACAAAAACTACACGAATTACCAAAGAATATTCCTAAAACCATACTTCTCATGTTTCACCGCGTTTTTTTTTCAATTTCAAATAAATTATGTCGGAAAATTCATTATCTCCAAGTCTTTATCTCCGCGTGTTTGAATTAAGAATCCAAATGCCTTACATTCGTCTATTTACATAAGTGATAATTTTTCTCCTGTTTAGGGGGTTATAAACTGAGATTTTCTTTGATGAATTGCAGCTCCCTCTGTCTCAACGTCTCCGTGACTGCTACGAGTTTCTTAAGCGATGGCTGCCAAGAAAAACATTGCAAACAAATTAAACACAGAAACAAGATGCGCAACTACTAAATTTTTGTAACCTACGCTGGCCCAGGGCGTGTTTTAGCAATGTGATAAAAAACGATAAAATGACAGTTGATTTACTTGTCTTGAGGAAACAAAAAGGTTAATAACATTTACAACCAACTTTTGAATCATCTAATGAAAAACCCTATAATTAAGTGGTCACTCGTTTTATTTGTCTTTGAAGAAAAAAAAAATGATTGGTGTTATTCACTCTAACTTTTGAACCAGCTAATGAAACCTATAAAGTGACCATGCATTTTGTTTGTCTTGAAGAGTAGAAATTATGGACATTATTCATTCTAAATTTTTAACCAGTTAACGAAACCCTATAGAGTGACCATTGTCTTGAAGAGTAGAAATAATTGGCAATATTCATTCTAACTTTTGAACCAGCTGATGAGCCTATAAAGTGACCATTCGTTTTGTTTGTCTTGACGAGTAGAAATGGTTGGTGTTATTCATTCTAACTTTTTAACCAGTTGACGAAACCCTATAAAGTGACCATTGTCTTGAAGGGTAGAAAAGATTGGTGTAATTCATTCTAGCTTTTGAACTAGTTGATGAAACCCTGTAAAGGGGACATTTTGTTAATTTTGAAAGGACCGTGTGGGATAATTTGGAAGGGTTTTCAGATGTAGTGCTCTGCTGCTTTATTTCGTGTGGGACAACTTAGAAAGATTATCCGTGGGATAATATAGAAGGGTTTTCAGATGTAGTGCTCCGCTGGTTTAATTCGTGTGGGACAACTTAGAAAGATTACCCATGGGATAATTTAGAAGGATTTTCAGATGAAGTGCTCTACTGCGTTAATTCGTGCGGGCCAACTTAGAAAGATTGCCCTTGGGATAATTTAGAACGTTACCTGTGAAATGCTGTGCTGTTTTAACTCATGTTCGTGTGCGACACAAAGATCGTGAACAGAGGCCAAATCTCTCGCAAGATCTGACGACACTGGATCGGTAGTCTCAGGGCATTCGTTTATTGCCTGAAAAATATATATAAAATGAGTTAGATGAACAAGAACTTATTCTTCAAAACTACATACCTTGATACGTAAAATGTCCATTTCTCTTATTTAAAGCACAAGCATATTAATGTCGAGGTAACTAACACGATTTGAAAAGGCCTACATTTTCAATTCTTGAAAATTAACGCGATATTGAATGTATCATTTTATTAAAAAAAACTAGCGCAAGTATAGACAATTCACTTTGTATTTTGACAAAACAAAATTTTTATTTGGGAAAACAGTACAACAATGCTGTTATTACAATCGTATACCTTACTTTTGATCCCGTTAAAGTTTTTGATAAATAAACAAACCTATGGATCGAGTGATACAATAGACCATTTCACAGTTACTGAAAGGTAACCAAGCTTCTACATGAAACCAAGGCGAAGTTAAACCTCGGCCAGTCAGAAGTGGAAATAACAAACATGCCTTCTTTTTCTTTCTCATGATAATTATCTCCACTTCTCTAACTGTGCGAGGTCAACCTTCGCCTCGGTTTCAAGTAGAGGCTTCGTTACCTTTCAGGAACTGTGAAATGGTCTATTGATCCATCACGAGCTTTCTCCACCTGTCTTGCAGTACCCGCCGACCTTCATCCCGATAGGATAGAAAACTAATTATGTTAAAACTATCGCACCACAAAATTAAGGTTTATATCCAGATTGACGCGCTTAGAAAATTCCCGCGTAATAATATTAACGGGAACTTGTCAAATTCGCGTTAATTTCATGACGTGCGAGTTTTAGATAGTAAAAAACATATAATAAGGACAAGAGTGTCATCATAATACAGTAATAATGTGTTAACACGCTAAACGTACCGACAACTCGTCCAAGAAAGAAATCATGCGGTCTCTGTGGCGCTGAATGAAGGGGTTCACGGGTGTCATGTATGGCTCCTGCAAAGAAAGTTACGAGTTAATCTTTATAAAGAAACTGTGCTGTCAGCTCTGAACGTTGGTACCCTTGAAAACTGACGGTGCATTAATAGGCCAGAAGAGCAAGCCGCAAAGACATTTAACATTAAGTGAAACTCTTTCTTGGGTAAGGGCTCTTGTCTAATGATGGTAAGTAATAACAAGGAGACGAAATAGCCTTACTCGTGCCGTTTTTGTGCAAGCCTTTACAGAAAACAGTAATTGGATTTCATAAAATATTTTACTAGACATCTTAGATAGCCCAAAACACGAGCCTGCCCTAGAACACTATATTCTCCGACGTCTGTTTTCCAGCGTGTGTGGTCTGCTTGATAATTTTCCCTCTGTGAAGGCACTTATAAACGTAATCAACATAACCGATTATCAAGAAGACCGTCAAATTCTAAAATTTCGAACAAATTCAGAGCAACAGAGGCTATAAATAGTGCGTGTAATTGCACAAAACAAAACTCTACTCGCATACCCATTTTGAAAACGTACTGAAAACATTCGGACAGCGGCTGCTCAGGAAATTCTCAACACAATAAAAAACAGAGCCCATTTTTATACTCGTTACCTACCAGCACGAGTAATAAGTGCAACAAAGGACTTGTTAATGCGTAAAATATTTTGAGGGCAGCCAACCCAAACTCAACTCAATTCAATTTTATCATCGCAAATTGCTTTTGTTACTGCATGGGGAAGACACAGGTAACCAATCTTTTCTACTGCCAATCGAACTGATTCGACTCATTCTTACAACAGTTTCTACCTACCATGGCACCAAACTCAACAAGGTTCGCTAGCTTCTGCAGACACTTGGCAACTAATGTCAAAGTCCGAGCGGCTGTTGGAGACGGAGATTCTGGAAAAAAAAATAATTCTTGAAAATTACTCTCAAGGAAGGGGATGGCAAGTTAATAGATTTAGTAAATTTATTATACAATTGCTTCAAGCTGTCTAAAATAAGTTTTAATAAATTTAGCCTGCCTAGACTAGCGCAGCTATTTGCAGGCTAGATTTAACAATAAAAATGTCAAGTGTATATTCACTACAATGGAAATAAATGAATGAAATGAAATAACAGCCGTATTAAATTTTCATCAGGCATGATGTTATCGATTTGATGATGAAAATTACGGGTAGAAGTATATTTAAGACGTTTCATGTCCTCATGACACCATCATAAGGGCAAAATATAATATTTAACATATAACAAGAATATTAATGTGTTGATGTTCAAGAACATCTAATATGTTTCGCGTTCTTAAGAAATGCATCGGCAAATTTGATTTTCTTCTGTACGAAATGATCCTTATTCGCGAGCACAAACCGTGTCTAAATATTCAAAGTGACTCGATAAAAACAAAACTCTTCACCTAACCTCTAGGGACTTTGAACTTGAAGATTTTTTCTCACTGGACCACAATGAATGCTGAACCAGACCATAAATTAGAATGCCTTATATACGAGATGCTTTTTACTGAAGAACTGTAGCCGTCGCTAATAAACAATCAGACTCATTAACAGCCAAAGTATATGTCTCTTACTAAGCCATTTTAAGTGACCTTATTCTAACTATAATATCAAATTCAACATGTATATAGCTGTTTACTGATTGGAATAAATAACGCTCTTGAGAATTTTGCCAGAACGCATCGAAAATGTGAGAAAAATCAGTCTTTTCGCCATTTTTTTCATTGCAGAAGGTTTAAATAAATAAATAAATAAATCGGCCTTGCTAATCGCCCTCCTTGCAGCCAGGGGCTGAATTACTATACGAGGACGCGGCTCAACGAAGTCGGACCGCAAGCATCATATTACTGTCCTTGAATTAATCAATGAGGCAATATAATAATTCATTAAGAAACAGTTAAAATTCGCTCGATCTTTTTGCACAAAAAAAAATCGAACTTTGATTTGGTATAAAATGGTAATTTATTGCGTTAGAGTTCTAGAGAAACATTTTGGTTTGGCAAACTCACCTGACATCATATTACAGAGTTTTGGGTTCATAATGGCCGGGCAGATCAGCCTTAGGAACAAAAATCCGCTGGGAGAAAACAGAATAACTTTAAATTTATATTTCATTTCTACTTCACTAATATATATATTTAACGATGATCGGAACTTGCTACAAGCTCAAGAACTCAGACGAATCGTTCTACAATTAATCACTAATTATTGTCCTTTCAAGGGCAGGAAATTGATTTCTAACAAGTATTTCTTATGATAAATCTTTAGTATTGTAAAGTAGGAACCGAAGTTATATCCCAAGGTGGAGAGCACACGTTATGGCATGAGGGAACACACGTTATGTTTTAAGGCGGGAAACACACGCTACAGCACTCAATAATAACTTACGGCGGCAATTGACACACGTTATATTTTTAGGTGGGAAACACATGCTATATCTTGGGGCGAGAAGCACTTAATAACTTACGGCGGGAAACACACGTTATATTTTAAGGCGGGAAACACACGCTACATCTTGAGGCAAGAAGCACTCAATAATAACTTACGGCGGGAAACACACGTTATATTCTAAGGCGGGAAACACATGCTATATCTTGAGGCGAGAAGCACTCAATAACTTACGGCGGCAACTGACACACGTTATATTCTAAGGCGGGAAACACATGCTATATCTTGAGGCGAAAAGCGCCCGATAACTCAAGGCGGGAACTGACACACGTTATATCTTAAGGTGGGAAATACGCGCTATATCTTGAGGCGAGAAGCACTCAATAACTTACGGCGGGAAACACACATTATATTTTAAGGTGGGAAACACATGCCCGTATATCTTGGGGCGAGAAGCACTCAATAACTTACGGCGGGAAACACACGTTATATTTTAAGAAGGGAAACACATGCTATATCTTGAGGCGAAAAGCGGCCGATAACTTAAGGCGGGAACTGACACACGTTATATTTTAAGGCGGGAAACACACGCTATATCTTGAGGCGAGAGGCACTCAATAACTTACGGCGGGAAACACACGTTATATTCTAATGCGGGAAACACACGTTATATCTTGAGGCGAGAGGCACTCAATAACTTATGGTGGGAACTGACACACGTTATATTTTAAGGCGGGAAAAACATGCTATATCTTGCGGCGAGAAGCACCCGATAACTTAGGGCGGGAAATACACGCTATATCTTGAGGCGAAAAGCACCCAATAACTTAAGGCGGGAAATGAAATTGTACCAACTGCAGTACCTAATGACACGCGTTCGCGCAGTTTCGCTGTCTGCCCATCGTTCCTTGACGTTCTGTTGTAGGCATCCAAACAAAAATCTCAGCGAACTAAAATAAAAAAGAAATATAAAAAAACCGTACGTCAGTATTTTAAATGGCTTTTTCACTTATAAATATGTTAACCTGTACATATTAGAGCCATTTTAAGCCACAACAGCCAAATTAATCCCTGAGCGATGACAAAATTTTTAATGATTACCGTAATTTGGTTGACTCTCAAAAACTTCATTATAACATAAATGTCACTTTTTAGAAACTGTAATCGTACTATTTTGATATGATCAACCAGTCGCAAAGCGAAAACTCAGGTTTGTATTATGATCAGCCAATCACAAAAAGAAAATCGGGTTTTTGTTGATCAGCGAATCACAAAAAAGAAAATTGAAATTTTGCAACGATTAGCCAATCACAGAGCAGAAAATGCCATCAACACCCGTTACAATGCTGGGAAAATCTGACAACACGTAGCATTATTACATGTATCTGTCCTTACTACAAAAATTTTACAAAAAAATTAAGATCATAATTATTTTTTCTTTGAAAACAGGAAATTTGCTCTTTTTGCTCTTATGTGGTTTATTTGAGTGAGCGAATGCGCACCTCGCGAGACGAGTACGGCTACTTACCAGGGACAGGTCCTCGCTGACGTGAAAATGGCGTTCACTGCGTCAAAAAGAAACTCGAATAGCTGCTTCAAGTTTACTACGGTGTCGGCTCCCTTCTCCAGTTTGGTTGGGTTCAGCTGCAAATAACGTAAAGTATTTTCTTACCTTTAATCTAATTCTTATTCATATTCTTAGTTTTTTGATATTCCTGTCCATAATATTTATCTTATTCAGAGCTGTTCTTCAGTGTGGGACGTAGACGCTAAAAAGATTTTAAAAAGTACGACACAGCCTAAAAGAAACCGACCTCGAAAATGGATTCTTCTCGAACAAAATTGTTATTAAGTTTGAAGCTGCACATCAATCGGTGAACATTTGAGAAGAGACATTTATATGTTGTTAGGGTTTTAGTTTTTGGATTTAGGTATCAGATTTGGTTTAAGTTGAGTTCAAAGACTTACAATAAACATCGTTGCCTTAAATAATCACAACAGCCAACACGGTATGTGTGAATAGTTTGGATAGCAAAGCATGAGATAACACTCCACCGGGAAATTAAAACAAAACAAAACATTTTTCTTGTTAATTGTGTTTTTTGTCTTGGCGTCTGACACATTTTTTTGACCTTCAATATGGCGTATTTTGCACAATGTGACCTCCAATATAGCGTATTTTGCACAATGTGACGTCCAATATGGCGTATTTTGCACAATGTGACATCCAATATGGCGTATTTTGCACAATGTGACCTCCAATATGGCGTATTTTGCACAATGTGACCTCCAATATGGCGTATTTTGCACAATGTGACCTCTAAAATGTGTATCAACAAGAATTTGTTACAAGATTTAATAATAAAAAATCTTGGGTAAAATACGACGTTTCGACAGTCCCGCTGTCATTATCAAGTAAAATTGTATAATAAAATGTTCGTAGAAATGTAGACTGTAAACAACAAATACTCACTAAGGAATATTCAAAAATGCATTGTAAAATGTAAAACTGTAAACAATAAAAAGTAATCACTGAGAAATATTCAAAAAACAATCAATAAACGTAGTGTTAAATAAAAACCTTCGCGCGAATAGAGTCCAACTGAACATTGAGACTGGGCTTCATTCAGCAAAAAGGCAGTCAAACTTTACATTTCTTAAGGACACTAAAGTTCAAACTATTCACGAGAAGGTTATTACTTAGTGAGTATCTATTATTTACAGTTTATATATATACAAACACTTTATTATTCAATTTTACTTGATAATGACAGCGGGACTGTCGAAACGTCGTATTTTACCCGAGATATTTATAACAAAAATGTGTACAATGTGTATTTGTGTATATTTATTACTACTGTATTGTGTAGTACAAAAAAAGATCAATTGGATCTATCTACAAAAGGCCTATTAAAACTTTGATGTAAAAGAAAGTTTGGAAGTGAAATTTTAAACGTAAGAAAAATCATCGAATCAGAATCAAATTTTAGGAGTACAAAAATATTTCTTTTGTTTAAAAAAAGTTGTAATTACGTTGAAGATTCATATGCAATGGATGTCAACCTCCATACCTCACACGACTGCTTGCACTCCAATATCTTTACCACTACGTCGCGTATGGTGGTCTGTAAGTACGGAATGGCGACCATTTTCATGTACTGGTCCATTAATGTGGACGCTAGAGACGTACCACGGAACAGCGTTGGAATCTCGTCTGGAAATTTGTTCAGACAAACAATTTGAGCAGAATGAATGCCGAACAAAACATCTCTGAAAACTTAACGGAATCCTCCACTGCCCAACGATCTTAATCTGACATAGGACTTTCCTTTACCTTGTGTTTACATTAGCAGCTCACATTTGCTAATTCTCTATATACAGCTCAAGCCAAGCGATTCGTTTTGACCATTTTCATAGCTGGAATTTCCCGCGTGCCGCCATCTTGAAATGTGGCGCAATACGGTTGCAGTGCCAGGTTCCACTCTTGACTAAAACAATAGCAATGAACGAGTGGAAGTCTGGCACTGCAACCGTATTACGGAACATTTCAAGATGGCAACGCGCGGGAAATCTAAACTACTGAAATGATCAAAGCAAAACACTCGACTTGAGCTATAAAATTATACAGAGAATTTTATCAGATGCGAGCTGCTTATATGGACACAAGATAACGAAAAGTCTTTGTGAAGCGTCGTTGTTTGCGTTGTCATCCTCGTTGCTTAAACCTTGTCTACACAAGTAACTTTTATGTGACATTTTTCATGTGACAATTTTTATTTGCTCGTGTGGACGAGGAAAAATGACCAATTTTTATGTGACAAATACAATATCATTTATTTGTCACATAAAAGCTAACATGCCAACATGTGACAAATAAAAATTGTTAAATACTTAAAATTGTTCGTGTAGATGATGTGACAAATATTTAGGAAATGAATCCCCAGTCTGCTAATGGACACTGAACGCGATCAAAATAAAGCTAAACTTTGAAATGTTGACAAATATTTGCTTTACCATCTACATGATAAATATATTATTTGTTACACGAAAGTTGTCACACTGGCCTTTAAATATCGAACACACCTCAGTACCCATGGCTTCATTCACAAATGGATGAGCTGACTCTGGAGACCAAGCTATATCTTCCACCACATGCTCATGCTCTCGAAGTTCAAACTTGCATTCTTTGCTTGCAACAACCCATATACGGATTGACTGGATATATGGATAGAACAAAAAGTAATGTTGATAGGACTAACAACAGCAATACCAATAGTACTTACAATAATGTTAAGCAGTTCTTATTACAAATAAGAATAATTTAGTAACAAGTTGTCTGATAAAGGGGAGTCAGATTGGCGTAGCTGTTATCACTTGCATGTGTCTCACCCTTTAACCTACGGTCTGCATGACTTTGTGCTGGGATGTCAGTAAGGGCTGTAACCTGTAACGCCTGCTACGGCTGAGTGGACTCAATGTTATGGGTGAAGACTTTCATTACAAATACAAAGAGTAAAAATTACGTGAAGAAATGTTATGAGTGACACCTTTAATGAAAGGGCTGCTTAAAAATTTATTGACATCCCTGATGTGAGCTAAGATTAGTTGATCTAAATCTGACTATGAGGGTTTTCAAGGTTCTCCAGTTTTCCTCTCTCAGGAAAATCATCTCTCTGCTGATTAAATAGTCTGTGGTGCTGTGTCTCCAAGGTTATGTACAAATCATGTTCTAGGATTGAGTGCCTAGCTGACAGGACAGCTCTTTTGATCCAACCTCGTTGAGCGGCACCATTTGCAATCCAGTCTCTGGTTATGAGAAACGGTGTTCAGCAGGCCTTGTATTTGTTTTATTCTGTTAATCCTGGATGAAAGGACATCCCATATGGGTTGAAGAGATGCTTTATGTTTGGATGTTTGTGGGTTTCACGAACAGATTTTGTAATAAATAGTAATTATTCACCGAAGTGGAGGTGAATAGGCAAGGATATTCACCGAGCCGCGAAAGCGGCGAGGTGAATATACTTGGCTTTCACCGACACTGAGGTGAATAATTAGTTTAGCATATACCCAACCAGCGAATCAGTGAGAAACATGCTTTTTTTAAAAAAAATATTTTTTTATCCAGAGCCAAGCCGCCACGCGCATATTGCAAGACGCGCGAGACTGAGGCCAAAAACGAGATCAACATGTGATCAA
>JAODFW021649065.1:0-13343 GCA_027575235.2 Palythoa mutuki
TGTGTGTACGTGTAAGAACGTAAGTGGGTGTACGTGCGTGATAGATATGCGTGTGTGTGCGTGTAAGAACGTAAGTGCGTGTACGTCGTAATAGATATGTGTGTGTGTGCGTGTAAGAACGTAAGTGGATGTACGTCGTAATAGATATGCGTGTGTGTGCGTGTAAGAACGTAAGTGGGTGTACGTGCGTGATAGATTTGCGTGTGTGTACGTGTAAGAACGTAAGTGGGTGTACGTGCGTGATAGATATGCGTGTGTGTGCGTGTAAGAACGTAAGTGGGTGTAAGTGCGTGATAGATATGCGTGTGTGTGCGTGTAAGAACGTAAGTGGGTGTAAGTGCGTGATAGATTTGCCTGTGTGTGCGTGTAAGTAGGTAAGTAGGTGTACGTTCGTGATATACTTGCGTATGCGTGCAAGTAGGAATGCAGGTGTATGTGCGTGATAGACTTACGTGTGTGTGCGTGTAAGACCATAGTAGGTGTACGTGCATGATATACTTGCGTGTGCGTGTAAGTAGGAATGTATTTATATTTGTATATGCGTGTATAGTATTGTATAGTCTGGAAGTTTTCTGTCAAAGCCCTGTAGAAACCCTTTTATATTAGAGTCTGGACGTCAATTTAGTTCTGTATGATCAGTTTTGAATCACCTTGTCATTTGTTCTTTCTTCTTACTTGATCAATTCGCCGTTTTTGTTGTTAAAGGCATCACTGTTTGTTGGTAGTGTAAGGAGAAACTACTCGCGTTTGTGCTTTAGTTTGAGTCTCTATATTAATATTTTTATTCCAGGTATTATCACTAAGTATGAGTTATACGAAGGTACAGCTCGGGTTTACTCAGGAATGCTGTTAACTTTCTCCTTGAGTGGCAGAACACCGTACACAGAGTATACTTACTCAGTAAGCGCATGCACGAGTGCTGGATGTACACACAGTGCCAATACAACTGTCCGAACCAAGGAGGCACCACCTGAAAATATTAGGGCGCCAATATTGACCGTCGGAGGCTCTAATTTGATAAGGGCTCGCTGGGAACCACCAGAAAAGCCCAACGGGAAAATTGTGTCCTATGAACTTAGACGTAATCGTACTTTAGTGTACATAGGAACAGACACACGATTTGATGATCGGACTGTTGCACCGTACCGCGTGTATAGTTACATAGTCACTGCTATAAACTCAAAAGGTCGGGTATCTAGTCCTGCGGGATTTAGCAAGGCAACACATCCCGGGGCACCGGACAATGTCAGTGTGCCAGTGTTGACTGTGTTAAGTTCAGTGGCCATCATGGCTCAATGGGAACCCCCAGCACTGAGTAATGGTATAATTACGAGGTACTACGTGCTGTATGACGCCAATCAAGGACAAGACATGAAAGAAGTACTAGTCGGAACACAACAGACGTATAACATCACTCGGCTGAAGCCCTACACGTGGTATGAGGTACAGATCAAAGCCTGCACCAGTAGCGGATGTAGTACTGGTGAACTGGCGCGAGCGCGAACTTTGCAGGCGCCACCAGAAGGACAGAGACCTCCTGCATTCCCGAGTGCAAACATCGCAGCCAGAAGTGTTCTAGTCACATGGTTTGAGCCAGTTTATCCCAATGGGTTGATCCTGTCTTACCAGTTACATCGCCGTCAGGTTATAACTGTAGCAGGGAATATCGACTCACGAGGACCAGAAACGATTATTTATAACACAACAAACAACGCAAAACGTTCCTTCCTGGACACCACTGTGAAGCCGTACTCCAAATACGAGTTTCGCGTAGTGTCTGCTAATGGCGCCGGCAGTTCGGCGAGCATCTGGTCAGTGGTTAACACTCTTCAAGCCCCACCCGAGAATATTTATGCCCCAGAAGTAACTGGAATTTATGCCGATAAACTGGAAGTCCTAATTAAGATTCCTGAGACACCAAATGGAGAGATCAGAAACTACACTCTTTTGGTGAGTTTTATATGTTTTGAAAGGAATTTCTTAATGAGTGACTATATTCAAACACGTTATTTTTGTTAAACTCCGAGACATATTGGTGCATATCTTAGTAAATGTTTGGTGATGATGATGACGATGATGATGATTTTACAATATTACTAGTGATAGCATTTTGACTATAACGTTTTAATTCTTTAACTTTTGGGGAAGGATCGTTGTACTCTTTATAAACTCTCCATTTTCATAATCATCTAAAACAATGTTTCAACATTAAAACTCCAACGTATGATACACTTGCTGAACTTGAGTTTTAAATCTTCTAAACAAATCTTATTGTTGGATACTTCTAGGTATCTGGGCAGCCAGATCTTTTTACTGATTCGTCCCTCCGGCTCACGGTAAGTGGACTGGAACCCTTCACTGTGTATCAGCTGCGTGTCCAGGCCTGCACTGACGGTGGGTGTAACAGAAGTTCTACTATACAGCAGAGGACCGCTGAAGGAACACCAACTGATTTTGAGGCGCCTCGTGTGGTGGATAAGAACTCTACTGCTGTTGAAGTTGAATGGAAGCCTCCAAGAAAGCCATATGGCACCATTTTAAGGTGAAGTGGATATCTCGGGGATGGGTCATGAATTTTTTTCCAAAGGATATCTCGCTGCCCACAGTTAGACAAAGAAGCTCGGAGCTTATATTCAGTAGCCTAGTTTCAAATTGTTAGTGCGTGAGAGCCTGGTAGCAATTTTAGAGCATCAAGACGAGGCTTGGGGGAATAAAGACACAATAAAGGTGTTTATTTTTTAAGCAAAAGAGGTGAAAATGAGGTATTGTGCCATTTCCGTGTTCAAAAATAATACCAAACAGCGACCAGACCTCAAATTTTTCGATTTTCGGAGCGAGATAAAGCTTCGAAAGAAATGGGCACCTTTTGCCGGCGAGCTGACTAGGAGTTTCGACCGGAAAATAGAAAATTTGAGTTCAGGATGTTTTTTTCACACGGAAATGGCACAATACCTCATTTTCACCTGTTTTGCTTTAAAAATAAGGAACTTTGTTGTGTCTCTATTCCCCTGAGCCTCGTCTTGATGCTCTGAAATAGTTACCAGGCTCTCACGCACAAATAATTGAAAATTGGGCTATTTTGTACATCTTTTTAATTTATGTACCACAAGGTTAATGTTACGAAAAGCCTATTTATGGAATGCTTTATTTTCATATGTGAAAAGAGCTGTGTAGCAAATAAGAACGATTTAAAGCGGTTATTACCTGTTGTAGTATAACCAATTAACAACAACATGGTCCTATGTACCCCACTGGACGACAAGGGAAAATGATAATGAACAACATGATTTTTTTACCAAACAGAGTTCTACATTGAAACGGCTGTCCAGATATTGACAGCTTTTATGACTGGCGTATTGCCGTTTTTCAAGACTTGTATTTTCAAAAATTCAATAATCATTGTGATAAGTGTAATAAACTGCTGACATCATAGGAGGTTTTGTACGGGGTTTATTTACTCAAACAAGTTATTTGAAACAAAACACTCAGTCGCTCGTGCCTCGCTGTTTTCGAACTTTATATAAAAGCAACTCGTTAATAAATATCTGTGAGTTACACTTTTTTGAAGTACCCAAAATTTATTGCTGTAATGATGTAAAACTGTAAAAAACAACCCCTACTTCAGTCAATTCCTATCTTCTGCATTTCAGCTCCGTTCTTCCCTTGTGTTGTCAGTTATTTTACAATTGATTTTTCTCTGTACTCAGATATGACGTTCTGTTCGGCCAAACGTGTTCTCGCACCCCTTGTTCCGCTACTAATGAAACAGCCGCTGGCCAGCAAACGCGGGCAGTTATAGTCGGGTTAAAACCCTACTTTTCTTATGATGTAAAGATTCGAGCCCATAACAGTCGTCATAGCGGCCTATCCAACACGCTCAAGGTCACTACACTAGCCGCAGGTTAGTAAAGAGAAATAATACACTGGCAACGGGTATGTAAAAAGACATATTACACTAGCTGCAGGTAAATAAAGGAACAAAAAAACACTAGCCGCGGTTATGTAAAGGGACATAATACACTGCCCGTGGGTACATAAAGGGCCATAATACATTACCTGTAGGTACGTAAAGGGCAATAACACACTCAACGCCGGTGCATAAAGGGACATAATACATCATCCGCGGGTAAGTAAAGGGACGTAATAAGCGTTATAAAGGAAGAATTCAACACTTTGCACCTTGATACGGCCCCGACATTTAAGGAATCCTTTAATTCCATGTTGGGCTCTTTGTCTTCTTATACTTAAACTTAATATTTGAATTAAGATAAGAATCAGTTACTGTGTATTCTAGAGCAGGTAATTTGTTCTTGGTTTTTTACTGTATATGAAGAGATGTTCCGTTTTACAGTTATTGAGTTACCAGAGATGTTAGGTTGGGAAATCCCCTCCCTCTCACCCCTTCAACCCCCTTCCCCCCTTCCTTCCCCCTTCCTTCCCCCGTCCTCCATGAGTCCCAAATGAAGTACGAAATTTGACTTTCCCTCCTGTGTACGACGCTTTAGTTGTAGGTTTTCAATATTTTGAGATTTTGTTTCATTCCTGTTTTGGAAGTCTTTTTGTTTTTGTTTGAGTACCAGTGAAGAAATGTTTCACCATTTAATATGTTCAATTGTGGTTCCTAATCTTGTGATGTTTGTTGTAGATCCCGAGGTAACAGGTAATGCTCCTGTTGTGAACGTGAGTAGCTATGACGTGTTAGTGGACTGGAGCGAGTGTTTTATTCTCAATGGTCCGTTGGTGAAGTACGTGGTGTTGCAAAATGGTGTCCCTGTCTTCGAGACCCAAATGCCACAGACGGTAAAGACCACATTGCCTGACAGGTCTCTTGGTGGTAAGAATCATTCTTTTTGTTGCTTTCATTTCATTTCATCATCACCAGCATCATATCATCACCGTTGTCATCATCACCATCACCATCATCATCATCATCACTATCACCATCTTCACCATCAACATCATCACCGTCATTATCACCATCATTATCAACATCACAATCACCATAATTATCATCATTACCATCTTCACCATCACCAACACCACCGTCATCATCATCATCAACACATCATCATCATCATCAACATCATCATCAACATCATCATCATCATCATCATCATCATAATCATCATCAACATCATCATCATCATCGTCGTCGTCATCATTTCATTGTCATAATTACAACATTTGATTTGGTTTTCGTCATTTTTAAATAAAGATAAAATGATTAATATCTCCACTAGTATTGATAACAATAACAACAATAATAATGCATTCAAAAAATAAACTAAAATATGTGACTGGAATTGTTAGAAAATAAACAAAAGTTTTGTACGGCATAGAAAACATGGGTATCAGATAGAAAATGAACATTGTCATTGTTATTTCATCAGAGTACACATACTACGTACGGGCCACCACGCTAGTGGGTGGGACAGAGAAGACTGTGACCTCAGACAGGATCACTGTACAAGTTCCTAGCTCAGGTAAAACTGCCGTGTACTTAACTGTTTTTATTACGTCGTTGAGAACGGCAGAAAATTTTAGCTTTTTCCTATATTGAAATTAATATCAAACCAACAGGAGGCATAGCAAAGACAGGACGTGACACGATATACAACCAGTCAGGAGGCATAGTAAAGACAAGATATGATACGATATACAGCCAGTCAGGAGACATAGCAAAGATAAGACACGACACGATATACAACCAATCAGGAGATATAGCAAAAACAAACATGACATGACACGATATACAACCAATCAGGAGATATAGCAAAGACAAGACATGACACGATATATATCCAATCAGGAGATATAGCAAAAACAAACATGACACGATATACAACCAATCAGGAGGAATAGCAAAAACAAACATGACATGACACGATATACAACCAATCAGGAGGAATAGCAAAAACAAACATGACACGATATACATCCAATCAGGAGATATAGCAAAGACAAGACATGACACGATATACAACCAATCAGGAGATATAACAAAGACAAACATGACACGATATACCACCAATCAGGAGGAATAGCAAAGACAACACATGACATGATATACAACCAATCAGGAGGAATAACAAAGACAAGACACGACACGATATACAACCAATCAGGAGGAATATAAAAGATAAGACATGACACGATATACAACCAATCAGGAGGAATAACAAAGACAAACATGACACGATATACAATCAATCAGGAGGTATCGCAAACACAAACATGACATGACACGATATACAACCTATCAGGAGGAATAACAAAGACATGACATGACAAGATATACAACCAATCAGGAGATATAGCAAAGACAAACATGACATGACACAGAAACGTTGTGCGACGGCGTGAACTGATACAAAGAGCATTCAAAAACTGTTATGAAGTTATGACATAAATCATTCTTTGCTAACTTTAGTTTTCCCCCTTTCTTTTAGAAACAAAAGTGAAAATAATAGAGCAGACGACATCGAGATATTTTTGTTTTCTGCTTGTTAAGTTGTTTTTACTGAAGTGAAGAGTGTGCTAATTCATGAACTTTCTCTTCGCAGTTTCAACTATTCCGAGCAAGTCTCCACAGACAGCTGCCATAGCGTGGTACAGCACGGCGTGGTTTATCGCTGTTGTGGCTTTGATTGGTATCATTCTACTCTTCATTATCCTGGCGCTCATTCTGCGCCGGACCAGCGGCGATAGAACTGTTTACGTGCGTGAGCGGGATCCACTGCCTCCTCGCTCAAAGCTGCGATCCAGACCGCCTTCCATGTCAAGCTTGTATTCCACCTCCAGCCGAAAAGGTGGAAGTTTAAAGGTACGTGTGCTTATTACTGTGTGATTTCTGTGAGTGATAACTGAGTTGATTTTGTTTCACGT
The DNA here is from genome assembly GCA_027575235.2 of Palythoa mutuki. NCBI lineage: Eukaryota > Metazoa > Cnidaria > Anthozoa > Zoantharia > Sphenopidae > Palythoa > Palythoa mutuki. Next base: position 6,886 of record JAODFW021649065.1, read on the forward strand.
AAGTTTAGTCAACAGTGAATCGTTGTGATTGACAAAAACCTTTCTTTCCAATAAGAAGCTAAGGCTTCAAGTTTGGTAATCTTATGCATACACACAAAACTAAAAATAAATGTTAATCTTTGGATTTTTGATCAGATCTTATTGCTTTTCGTTGCTGCTTTCTGCTGCTTCCAGCCAGTAAATCTGTTTTTATTCGTCTCCTGTGAAAACATATACAAATAAACTTAGTTTTCTCCCACCTGGTAAATTAACGCTCTCGCGCATGCGTAGATATGGAATTAACACAAGAAATCGCAGAATTAAAGATTGGGCCAAGTTTTTACCAAAGGCTCTCGTTGCTTGCTAGAATAATACTAAATTATGTCCCATCCAGTAGCTAAATCCTTTTACCAGTCAAAATGGCCCATTGGAGCCGGTGCTTATCTCCGGTTTCTGTAGGTGTTAAGCGGATGAGAGTCCTTGACTTCCCTGGACGGGACACTAATCCGTTGCAGTTTCCAGCAGAAGCTGGTACTCATTTTACCGACCTCGGGAAGATGGATAGTTGAGTCCACTTTGGTGGAAAAGAAGGTCACATAAATGTTCAACTCTCGGTTAAGCCGGGAGTTGAACCTGGAACCTTGTGGTTTGAAGGTAGAGATCTTACCACTGCGCCAACCACGCTGCCATACAGTAATTTAATGTTTTAATATTAAATAATTAGATAATTAGATGTACACGTTAATAACTGATGATATAGATAGAAAGCGTCCTCAATCGAGTACTCGGGAAAAAAATTCTGAGTCACTGAACGCAATCGAACCCGCAACATTTTGATTACCGGCCAGATGCTGTACCCACTGAGCTACAAAGACTCACATGGGGAACTGAGTTACTGGTCCCGTTTTTTTATATTCGCGATTCTCGTCAGTGACTCGGAATTTTTTTCGGGTACTCAACTTGAGGAAAGCTTTCTTTCTAACTTTGTATCCAACCTGCAAACTTCCATATGGAATGATGATGATACAGATATTAATATTAAATATAACAGGGATATCCGATGCATGCCATGCAACAGCCCTTCAACACGAGCACCACAGCGTTGTTTGATAGCTCTGAGAGAGTCAACAGTCGCCTTGACAAGCCGTATGACCAGTTTGACCGGTATGACCGGAATGACAGCAGTTTTAACAAGTATGCACTGGATGACGAGAACGAATGGGACGGTCAGATCTCATTTTACGATCCCGCTCTAATGAACTCGCTCAATAATGGGAAGGGTGACAGAGATTCGGGAATGGTGAGTTTAATCTTCTATTATATTGGATAGCATTGCAGGCTTTGTGCTCTTCGGCTGCTTTATGTGTGGAGTAAGAAAAAAACGTAGATTTTCTATGCCACGGCCTAGTTTTTCTTGTACTGTAATAAGTTTGGAAAGATAAAACTATATCAAAGAAGTGTACACGAATAGAAAAAAGAATATGTTCATGTCTAACCAGGCAGTCGCCACTGAGCGCTAAGGCTCATGGGAGCTTGTTCCCATTCTCCTACATCACAGAACGTACGCGTATTTAAACGGTAATTACAGCTGACTTCACTCCTTGATGAATGTTAAAAGTTTCGTTTTGTTGATATCGATGAAATGTGGAGCATTCTACTGCGTAAGATATCATCTGTCTCATGTGAAATTATCACCGTTGCCATAACTACCATCATATCCACCAATCATGCTTTTAGTTGATTCATTAAATATGTTTATCGTCTTCGTTATTTCACTGGTATCAGAAAATGATTTAAATTATGCAAATTCTCAATTAAATGCTTAGAAATCGCCGCAGTACAGAGTTCAGCGACTTGATCCCCTTATTGTGTTTTTGCTAGCATAGTCTATCACAAACTAGTAGAAACCAAGTCACTATTTATCGCAAATGCTGTAATCTGATTGGCTACCTTACTGGCCATCCGTCAGGGGACTTTTCGTTTTTTACGAAATGGACATGTGTATTAATTTCGTAAGTACAACGACTATAGCATTTTTCACAGCTGACTTGTAGTGAAGAAGTTGCATTTCTTCATTCTATAGGTGATGTTCCTTATTCAAACATCAAAGGGAAAGATCTGCCGGCGATGTTGGAGAGAGGATATAGAATGAACAAACCCAAACATTTGTCGACAGAAATGTAAGAAACTAAAACCTGTACTAAGTTATTTTGGCGATATATGGCTCTCTTCCTGTTCCGAATTAAACTTGTCAGCGAGGAAAACAAGAAGGGCAAACCGGGAGCTCAGTACAAGAAACTTTCATTTGCTCAGAGACAGCGAAGGGAGAGAATACAGTAGGACTATAGCCCAGCACTGTTTTGCTTGTTTTGAGTTTTTATGGCTCCACATGACATGAATTTTTTTTTTTAGTTTTACTTCTTTAGAGAAACAAATCGCTTCTACTCCTTCTTTTGAAGTCGTTTCAAACTCCATTTGCATGAGACTGAAACCTACACCTTAATACAGTAGCTGACAAAGCGATTTTCATCCTTTGATTAGTGGGTAATAAAACAAACACTTTTTAACCAGCCAATTAAATTTTCTTTCCTTGTAACATATTGGAGAGCCAGACAGTTTTCCACGAATGGGCTCCTGATCGAGTTAGGTCATTATTTTGTTTTAACATCTTTCTCTGTTCATTTTGTCACAGCAAAAAGATAAACCAAACCAGGAGCCCATCACTAGGACCTTTCACTTTTGCCTATTCACTTTGACCCCAACACAGTAGTGGTAAGAGCCCATATTACTAGGAACGTGAGTCGCCCCCTATTCACCTTCATCCCATCACAGTAGTACAATGTCAAGAGCCAATTACTAGAAACGTGATTTTTCCAATAATCACCTTGATCTCAACACAGTGGTAGACAAAGCCCATTAGCAAGCAAGACTAGGAGCTTTTATTTTCCACTATACACCTTCGCCATAACACAGTATTTGACCGAGGCAGGAGCCAGTTACAAGGACCGTTTATGCTCTCCCATTTTTCTCGACCAAAACACAGTAGTCGCCCAAGCCATTGGAAAATTTCTAGCCTTCTCTTATTCACCTTGATCCCAACATAGTAGTTGACCAAGCCATGAGCAAATTGCTAGGAGCGTCAATCTTCCCTTAATAGTAGATAAAACTAGATTTGGGCTAAATGAGACAAAAACTTTCTTATCCACCAAATCCGAAGAGGTAACATCACATCATTGCATGCAAAAACTCCATTTTTAGGGGATATGCGTTTCTAAAAAATTATCTTTTCTATGGCGAGTTTGAAACTCTGCCCATTCATTTGGACGCTCCTGGTGATGGCTTCCATACACATAAATTTAGCAACTTTTATTTTTCTAGATTTTCAGTTGTCATGGACTGCTGGAACTACAACCCCGAATGCCGACCGACTTTCAATTCTCTGGCAGAAAAAATGAATGAGATGTTTCGCGAACATACGGTAGGTCGCATGATTTTCTTTGTTTTAAGTTTATGTATTGCGAAGATTGTCAATATTACCTATTTACAGTGAAAAGATTAAACAGTAAAAGGTTAAAAGCTGCAGAATATGTTAAGGGAGTTAATAAAATCTTAGAAGGAAGTTATTGTGACTATTTTGAAAAATACTCAACATACTCTAGCAACCTACCTTAATCACAGGGGCATTTTTAATGGACTGAAAGAGTAGGGAGCAGCTTAATATAGCATCTCAAATACATTGAGACAACAATCACACGTATATGTTTACGTTCGTAAATGCATACCTTTCATGCGTGTCGGTCTTCCATCCACAGGAAAATAATGAAAACGCTCACCGTAAACGCGTTCTATCGAAAATTGCTTTCAAAGTGGATACAAATACGTTTCATCATGTAGACGGTGTAAAAGAATACTGATTACCAAGTATTTGTTTTGAAATGTTTCGTGTATATATTACATTAATCAACAAAATGTTTTGAAATTCTTGCCTCGATTTTTTCCAAGAATTAAGAAAACAAAATCAACAACTGACACGGAGCGTTTTACCGGAATTCAGATATTTTGAAGTTGATTAAAACGATTCGTTACTGCGATTGTTTTATCCTGAATCAAACTTCTTTTTAATTATTGATACATCTGAGTTTAAATAAAAAGTAAAATATTGTTTTTTTTTCTGTTTCTAGAACTACATCAACCTTGATGTGTATGATGATGAATCGTACGTTAACTTTGAGATGATCGAAGACAATTAATGCCGTGTCAACCAACCAGGGCACTCATATATATTGGTCCTCCAATTAGATGATACCGTAATGGAGCTTCTTGAGAATGTATTGAAGTTGTAATAATTCATTTCTGAAACCATTTGTGCTTCCATTGGTTGTTTACTTAGTTCACTTACTTGAGCTCGAGGTACACAAGGATATTTTACCGTACGCCCTATACAGACCGACAAAGGATTCGTCTCGACAGTTAGATGATAATGCATGTTGAGAAAAAGCCTTACTGACATTGTCCTCAGTTTCTGCTGGTTGTAGACGCTTTTTCCACACTACTTTACAAATCTCCACAGCGGGCCTTGCCACAAGAAGCCACAATTGTTCTCTTCACAAAAGCAAAATTTAGAAGAGAAATTATTTGCAGATTTGCGTAGAACACCTGTTGTATACTTTCCTAGATATTTTACCATTATTTGAACAAAGGAACAGCTTTTGCCTTACACGTTGCTAGATAGTTACAATCATTGGAACAAAAAAATACTTTTTGAACCCGTTCTTAGATAGTAACCATTATCTAAGCACACGAATACCTTTTGCACCCGTTCCTAGATAGTTGCCATTATTTGAACAAAGGAATACCTTTTGTACGCGTTCCTAAATAGTTAATATCATTGGAACAAAAGTATACTTTTCGTACCCGTTCTTAGATAGTAGCCATTATTTGAACAAAGAAATACCGTTTGTAATCGGTCTTAGATAGTTACCATTAACCGTACCAAAGAACACCCCTCGCACCCCTATCCAGACAGGCACCAAAACACAAAAGAAAGACAACGCCGACTTAGAATTGACTTTGTACAAAGGAATCCCTATTGAAAGAAAATGACTGACACTGTTAAAAGATGCGATGCACGAGTCTTGGATGTTATCGGGACTTTGAGTGAAACTAAATGAATTATGGTTTTTGTTTTTGTCCAAGTCGTTATTTGTTCTAGTTTTATCTCATTTTTACTTAAGGCTTGTCCATAAAGCATAAAAGAATCGTTTTCAAAAACTAAAGAGACACAGCAAAACATACAAATTTTGTCATGTTTTTTAAAGCACTAAAAGTTAATGGAATGACTTGTTTCTGTTTGACACTATATTTAACACATGTGTCTCACAACAAGTGCACCGGCACAAAAAGGGAGGGTATTGAGTGCGTCATGATGTCGTCACAAACTGAACCCCCTAAAAAGGTTTTCTTTTATAAAAACGAAGTTTGTTGACAGATGTAAATTTCATCCTAAAATAGATTTCGTAGAGAAAACGATTAAAGCTTCATTTTTAAAAGGTTTTGTAGTAGACGCAAACATAAGTGAAGGGCAGGGAATATCAGTACTGATTGCATATAGATTATTGATTACAATGCATTTGTAAGTAGCTTGGGCCCTTTCTGTCCAGAAAGTAAAATCATTTTTCAATAAACCTAAGCTGTCTCAGAGTAGATTTTGTAGTTTATTAGAACGTCTAATTACAGAAACACTCGTTGGTTGTTTTCAACTACTGCATCTGTTTTGTTGATGTTGTCATTAATCATAATATAACAAATCACGCTGGATGATATCAGTTGTGTTATTGTTACGTTTTTAACCATTCTTTCTTGTACTGTATATTGGTTCCGCATGTGCTACGGAAGGTTTGGGAAGATTTGAGAATTACTTTGACGATGTTAATATGTTAATCAGCTCAGGACAGTTACTCGTTTTGTGGGTTAATTATTTCAAAGCATTACTTATTTGTGTTCAGTTTTAAAACCCATGCAAGCATAAAACGTATCGACATTTTCTGTAAACTCAGTTTAAGCGTACATTGATCAAGAACCACTTCTCCCCAAAGTACGTTTTGTACGCTTGAGAAAATATTGAAAAGTAGTGAAACCTTCTATCAGAGAACAGCAGTAACACAAGAAAAACAAGGTTGTAAGTTTATGGCTTTAGTATTTACAGATTTATAGGTGAATCTTTTCTGACGTCATTGTTTACATCGTGCTTCATTAGCATACAACTTAAGGTAATTTAAGAACCAGAATAAAAACGAATTGAGTTTAAAACTTGAGATAGGCAAAGAAATTGTGGTTAGTGTTCGAAATTTCGTTCTGCACAAGTTTGAAAGAAGATATCAGTGTCCGAAAAAAACGCAAAACCACTGGGTTGCGAAACCGTTAATGAGTTCTTACATTCTTTGTAAAATTTCCAATATTAAAACCCGCATCATGAGAAC
>JAODFW021650030.1:0-13335 GCA_027575235.2 Palythoa mutuki
TAGATTTACACTTGTTTCGACTGTAATATTACCTGTTAAAATTTAGTGTGTGGAGATCTTATCATCACTCCATGGTTATTATTCTTTCTCTGTGCCAAGGTACTATTACAGCCAGTTCAAAACATGTTCTTACATCTACTAAAAATTATTGCTGAATTATTCAGACGCCAGTATAAAAATATTAATTATTTGCACGTTTTCTATACAATGGTGTAATGTCGACAGGCTATTCAGCTGCTACTCTCAGTCCCAATATCAAGATAATGGAGTGGTTGCCACAAACCGATCTTCTGGCCCACAAAAAACTGAAAGCATTCATGACTCACGTAGGCCATAATAGTCTTTACGAGGCTGCCTACTATGGTGTTCCAATGGTCATGATACCGCTGTTCGCTGATCAGTTTAATAATGCCTTAAAAGGATGGGACCGCGGGCTTGGGTTAGTTGTAGACCACAACACTATTACTGCAGACCAGCTTCAAAGGACGATTGAGACCGTGATTCATGAGCCAAGGCAAGAACTAAATTTTTACCATGTTGCTTGTGACACGTTTACAAACCATAGCTTATTAACTGTAAACTGGTTATAAGAAATTCCAAAGTTTAAAGAAACTAACAATGCTGCTTTGTTTCGTGTTGAGGGCGTGGCTATTATATCCCGGGGGTATACTTGGGTCAATTTTCGCTAGGTACATGCCTCTGGCCTCAGAACCCCAACCCCATCAAAGTCTGTTCTGCGTTGGGCAATTATAGACCCCATCTTAGGCACTTTTGGGCAAATGTTATTTTCGCGATCCCAACTTAGTCGATTTCTGTTTTTGCCTCTACCTTATAAAGTCTTTTAAGTAGGTAATCCTAAAAAGAATTGACACGTTTGTTAAATTGAATGTATAGAACACTTTATTTTTCACCAACAGTACAAACATTTTTCAACCGCAAATTTTCGTATTTTTGAATACCTGTTTACCAGAATTTTGTTATCCCAGAAATCCAGAAAATGTGCGACCCCATTCTAGTAACCCTACTAAAAATGTAAGCCCATTATAGTCATTCCAGTCGTGAAAATGCGCTCCCATCCAGCGGCGCATCCCTATTAGCCTTTTACTAGGAAGTATCCCCGGGCACTATATATGGTTGTTTACCTGAAAATCTTCGATTAAAAGCCGCGGCGCTTATTTGGTTTTTAAAAATGCGGCGCTTAAGCGAGTGCGGCGCTTGTTAAATTATTTTAGGTTAAGGTGCGGCGCTTATACGAGTGCGGCGCTTGTTAAATTATTTTAGGTTAAGGTGCGGCGCTTATGCGAGTGCGGCGCTTTTTAAATTATTTTAGGTTAAGGTGCGGCGCTTATGCGAGTGCGGCGCTTGTTAAATTATTTTAGGTTAAGGTGTAGCGCTTATGAGAGTGCGGCGCTTGTTAAATTATTTTCGGTTAAGGTGCGGCGCTTAACGAGGATTTACGGTATGTGATAACTTGCTAGTCTACTGGCTATTTGCTTAATTCCATTTCAAAGCACTTTGTAATCTTGGCGCGGTCAAGGTCCCTTATCGGAATTAAACTCGTGACCATTTCATTATCAACTGAACTACAGGAACTCGAATGGGTAGTAATTGGGCGGGGAATCAATTCCCAAAAGAGACTCAAGAGTCTTTCTGAAAAAAAGGCAGCAGACAAAAATTCAATCAACTTAAAATCGTTCTGTTGTAAACTGAACCGCAAATATTTTACAAACAAAAGTATTTCGTTGTCTCCCTATAGATTCAAAGCTGACGCAGAACGTGTTTCGAGAATTATGAGAGACCGCACACGCACTCCACAGGAGGAGGCAGCTGATTGGATCGAATACGTCATCAGGCACGGGGGAGCCCGGCACCTTAGGCCAGAAGTGTTCAACATGACTTGGTACCAGTACTATTTGGTAGATGTGGCGGTGTTTTTAGCTGGAATTCTGTGTGCGGTTTTTATGGTAACACGACTGGTGTGCAGTTGTCTTTTCTGTCGGAGTTCATCAAATAATAAGAAGGAATTAAACAGCTGCAGAGCAAAATAAACTTAAATAGACGTAGATAAAAATTTGAAATGGATGAAAACTAACACCCCGGAGGAAGGGGGGTTCTCCCTCATATGGGCTAAATAGATATGTGCAGCCCCAAAGGGTATGGTTTTTCAGCCGTTTTGGTTATAAATAGGGTATCGATTTTAGCCATTTGTGATTTTTCACCCGTTTTGCTCACAAATAGGGTATTGATTTTTTACCCATTTGCCTCAATTTTGGCAATAAATAGGGTATTTATTTCTGCACTCTGGCCTTAGATTCGTTTTTTTAAGAAGCTACTTCTTTCTTCTTTCGGCCATGTCATAAGTAGGGTAGGGAAAATCGAATATTTTGGTCATAAATAGGGTAAGGCTTTTGGGTAGCCGGCCGCATGCCCCTACCCAATTGTTTTGGGAGTACCCTTCTCTTGCGGGGTTACTAACACTCAGGGCCCAGTTGCCAGTTGTTCAAAGACCGGTTAACATTAACCGGAAAGTGATGTATATGTAATTGCTTGGAAAATCTGGGTGATATCTTATAACAACCGCAACCTTTCCTTAGAAAAGAAATTATCGCTCGATGTTTTTTTATCTTAATTAAAATAACCCTTGGTAAAATCTACAGTCATAATATTAAGTGGGATTACTTCGAAATTTTAGCTTCTAGTCGTTCTGATCTGGTTCATTGCTACTGATAGATTCACTTGACCGTAAAAAAACCTATACAGATAAATCAGTGGTCCTCCCCTAAGGGAATAAAAACTATAAGTTAAAATTACAACACTAACCCGGAACAGTGCTACAGTAAGTTGGCTCACAGTCTTTTCAACGAAGAAGGAAAATATCAAACATCAATAAAGTGAGTGCTGAAGGCGCAAGAACGAACCTAAAAGCGATGAGTGCATGGAGCGAGGTACTAGGTGCGAGAAGTGAGCTGGCTAGCTTCTCTTGCTGGAAATCGCGTCTAATTAAATCAGTTACGACCTGCAGCAAGTCTAGGAACAGTGAGGATAGAAGAGAATAACAATACAATCTTTGTAATGCAACTTTATTCTTTTTTCAAGCAATTGAACACATTAAAATGTTCGCTATACTTCGTGCCACCTTAAACCAGATGGATTGTTCAATAAATTACCAAAACTAACAAGTAGTTTTTCGCTAACTACAAATGTTTTTAGATATTCCTATCTTCTTTGTACATTTTGAAGAGTGTCTACTTAAAGATATCATTTACAGCAAATATATTAGGAGCTTTTAAAGCATAAATAGATACGGATGGATGTCAGTGTGAGTGATTCGCTCACTCTGAACCGCTGCTGTCTATTCCAAAATAATTACAAGTTTGTTCTAGAGAGAAGTATAGTTCAAAGTATATCTATATTTATCGCGGTATTCTTCAATGCTTTTGCCTATTACTATATTTATTTACTAAAAGTGGTAAAACTCTAGGAAACGTTTAGACCCAGGGGTGGGGAACCATTCCTTTTTTTGGTATGATAGGATGCTCGTCATAATTTTAAGGGTCAAAATTGGCAATTTTAGGGGGTTTCAGAAAAAAATCAAGAATATTTTAGAAAAATGGTATATGAAGTATATTTTAGGGTCAAATATATTTATGCCTTGGTATTTTTAGGGTATTCTCTCACATTTCCTGACGAGTATCACTATCCTTTTCAACCCTAAATACCTCCCCTTCCCTGGGTTTTCGGGTTTTCAGGGTCGAAGCATATGTACCAACAGTGTAAACTACCAATAGCTTTAAACTCGTACTCTTTCAGTGCTATCTTTTGTTTTTACCCGGCTTTGAATGTTGAGAACACCATTGACCTAAGCCTAGTTTCAAACGTCAAACTGATCACATGTGCCGGACTTAATGTAAATGAGCAAGTTTTACTGTTCTATCTCATTTGTATTGAGTTCGGCACATCTGAAGATCGACGTTTGAAACGGGCCTACGTTGTATGCTATTAGAGATTCAGTTTTTCTGTTAGGCTGGAAATAGAGCGTACGACCACGGAGAATTTAGTTAGCCGCACGCTTTGTTTTCCTTCTTATGGAATATAACACGACTTTATCCAAAGGAACATGTCTCTCTACATTAATTAGGCACGCCCACCTCACTCACAAACCACACAATGGTCTTAACAAAAGAATTTAGGGCCTCGCTCGATATTGCGGAAGCAATATGTGTTTCCGAAAACATCATCTATGTGGAAATCCTTTAAAACGTACGAACAGATGTTGAAGTTAATCTTGTTTTAGAAAAGCTCACCTCGCAAAATCTTGACTGTACCGCAAATATTGAACAACTACAAATTAGGATCGAATCAAACCCGGGCTTTCTTAATTCTTTTCCTTTTCGCGATCGTTGTCTGAGCCTTACGTTAGATTATCGTACCAAATCCTTGCACACCAGTACTCTCCTGAACTGAATTTTATGAAACATATGTCCTAAGTTTATTGGAGACTTAAGCAGTTAGGACGGCGACGGCGATGACAACGTGAAAGAAGCAATAGTAAATGCAATAACTGCACGTTGGACTGCACCGAGCTGAGCACCTGCACGTAGTTGTCGCTAAAAACACCTTTTTAGGAGTTCTTGGGACAACAAGGACGTGAAAATAAAAATGTTCTCAGAATTTCTTTCCCTTCAAGAAGGAATACTTATAATCGTTTTCTGTTCACAAAGCCTGACAAAAAACCAAACCCTAATAAACGATCAGAAGAAAAAAGTAAAGAGCAAACCAGAAATATATTTTTTCTGAGCCGTCGTCGCTGGCGTTGTCGTCCTCTTTGCTTAAGGTTTGAAAACAGAATGGAATATTTTAGTTATAAGTTATACCCTTTGCATAATATGGGCTGAGTACTTTGAAACACAAATACAAATTGAATAAAAAAATGATAGTCAATGAAAATGTTCTTATATCATTCTTAATAATATCCATCTTTCAGTTTTCTAATTACAAACTTCAATAATATTTATAAATTACATTTTACCTTACTTATTAGTAAGTTTTATAATTTACTTTAAATAAACTTTTTTAGCTTTGATTTTGATGTAATATATCAACAGTTAAGGAGGGTTGTTCGATAACGCATTAAAACACGGAGTTAAGTGGAGCCGAACTCGACCGAATTCAAGGTGTTTGGTTATGTGATCAAACATTCTTTCGAATTGTTGATAAGGTGTCTCGAACTAATCTATGGTTCTCTGTTAAATCCGATCAAAGTTTTGTGTAATTAAGATTAGACATCAAAATCTCAGTCAATTTTTAGTTTTCGAAAAACGTCTAGTTTAATAAACTCAGTGTAAAAAAATTATTGCTCATTTCAGTCCATTATTGGGGCAAACTGGTGTTGGCTTGAATATATTCTGTCTCATTACTAATTAGTCAATTTTTTTACCCCCATAGTAAACTGAAAGAGCAAAAATTTGTCTTAGAAAAGTGCTGTATTCCGTAGGAACTCAGTGAACTCTTGCACTTCTGCCAGGGCTCAGTGGTTCAAGAGTAGATTAGCACTAACCCAGGATAAACGTTTAACCCATGTTCTTGTTTTCAACGTTATATACACTGATTCAACTGTAATTTTTGGGTTAACAGTTTTTTCTTGGAAAATCTACACAGTATTCTAAAGGAACTGGTGTAAATGATCTTTTCAAATTACTGTTTGAATTTTAAATTTATCCAGGGATAAATCTAACCTGCCTTTGAACGACCCAACTTAGTAATATAGCTCCTTGTATTACTGGTAGACAACCGAAAAGAAAGTTGTATATTTGGTCTTAGTGGATTCGCTCTTGATAGATTTCTTTGGACTCTTTGGTGGACTATATTCGACTTTAGTTTTTGAAGTAATGCAGAGAAAGTAAATCAATGTTGAAGCACAAAATGGATCAGAGTCTGCAGCTCGAACTGAGGTATTTGTTAATCTTCAGTTGAGAATAGGTTTTCGTAACAAGAACACGCCGACGTTTGTGTTAATTTCTTAATTTCTTGTGTTCGCCATGGTGTCTTATATCAAGGAACAAAACAAAATACTTCTCTCTCTTGCTTTCTTGGACCAATAATGAACAGAAAAAGGATTGAAATGTAGACGGCCCAAACCAATCACTAGAACAATTTTTTGTCAATATAAGCATCATGTGTTGCTTCGAATACTTTGCTTGCTCTCGGAGAGCCCCTTTCGAGTGCCCCCTTCAGAAGACACTCCTGTCCAAATAAATCATCATCTGAAAAGTCCGACGAAAGTATGAGCTTAAATTCCTCACCTTCGGGAGCCCCGTCTGGTAACGTGCCTCGAATAATAATACAGTCACCTTCACGGAAAGAAACTTTTCCATAAAAGGGCTCGCTTACCCGCGACCCAAGTTGCTGAACGATTTTACATTTGCGTTGGGAGCGAAACGGTTTTACGCGATGGAACTTGATTACCCAAGACCTCGTACTGGAGGATGGCTGGGACTCATAGGGAAGCAAATGGATTCTTATGGGTACCCCTGTGGGGAGCCCTAAGCATGTTCCAGATGTTTTGCTGCCATGAATGTTCATCTTTAACATTTTAATTCCTTCGATGGAATATCTATTCTTGTTTGGAGGACGAGACCGTTTCACTGGTGCTGTTCCTTCATCCATTATGAATCTCGATTTACGAGCGGAAAACTTCCGCCTGTTTGCACTTCTCTCTTGAATCTAACGCTGCTTTCTTCTGAAGAAAAATTCATTAAATAAAAATTAGAATGCGTTAATTTGCGACTAGAAATTCTGGCTTTATCTGTTCTTCTCATTATATTGGTTCACTGACAAGTTATCTCGTATTACCTCAGCCTTTCATATTAGTTTTGTGTCAACAATTTGACTGAAAGATCTTAATTGATCAGGCTGCGACCAAGGCATTTCGTACACGGTTTTTGCAATACAGTTTCTAAATTAATAAGAAGCTTAAGCCCTCGAACGCAAACACAGGAAAACATTATAGTTTAACCAATACACACTTCGCGATCTCTTTTACTGATCACACACGGGATCTATTGAAACTGTCTTAGAACCTGCTATAGTACTAATCCCAATGTAAATGTTTTGTAACTGCAGCTTAAACCGCGGCTTTGTCAAAACTTCCAGTAAAAAAATTAATCGCTCAAATTTAAAATTAAATTTGATATCTTTGTAGAACAAAACGACTGATACCGAAAACCAAGTAGTTGTGTTCTTTCACTCGGTGTTTTTGTTTCAACACACCACCTGCCTTCACAGTACTTCCACAATAAAAAAGAAAACTGATTTCATAAAACTAAGCAGTTCGAATTTTAGGTTTTTTATTAGGTTTCTTGTTAAATTTACTTATATTTACCAATTTTTGCAGGAAGGGCGATGCATGAGTATTTTATTTCTAAATTTATCAGGCAGATTAAATGTTTCACTGACGCGGCGAATATAATAATTTGCTATTCAATCATTTCTTGACAAAATGAATTTTAAAGATCTCAATGTATCTGACAGTTTCTACAACTTTTAAAGCTTGAAAAAAAAAAACCGGTTCCTAATGAAAAAAGTTAGCAACATGTGTTAGACAAAAAATAATTCTCGTATCTTTTTCATTCATTTCTAAAATTATTAGATCATACTATTGCATAATTTTAGTTCCCTAAGACTTCCTGTGGGTTTATGTCAGCACGCATGCATTGAGCTAGTTTCTGATCTGAAAACCGAAGTCATTTGGCACATTGTCCACATAAATTATTTCGCATATAGTAGTTTGAATGCACGTCACTTTAGTCTTGACAAGACAGTTCGAAATGCAGGTATTTTCGTTTGAATTTATATGATAGTTAAGGTTGAGTGATTCACAATTAAAAATCCGCAAGCAACATGTAGGATTAATATTTTCATTTTGTTTATCGGCCTTAAGGTGTACGTTTGCACTAAGTCGCGTGTCTAGATCTTCTGTCTTTTAATCACTGTAACAACACTTCAGTCTTCACCAAGAGGGAACTGCTTTTTCGACAACAAAAGCAACACAACCATAGTCTTTGTGAACGCGGAAGCAACTGGTCTGTCCGTTTTACAAAAATAATGATTTTATTTTTACCTACCAGCCTACATATGGGCGCCACATATTTCTCATCAAACTCATGCTTTTCAACAAGAAACAAACACGATAATCCAATTTCTACTACAACGTTTGCTTATTGAAATGAAGTCGACGAAGAAGAAATGAAAAGCTACAGAGTGCTGATATTTCTGATATCATAAATACGCAGATAAAATTGCTACTTGTGTGACTATATCCTCGGGCCAGGTTCTATATAAAATTACAAAAAGTTTTAAATTCTCCGGAATACGGCTTTTTCTTTTCATGTGACGGATTATGGAAGGCTTTAATCTTCAATGATCTTTGGCGTCGCCCACGATTTAAGCAACAAAATCCGCTTTTTCTTGGTAAAATGTTAGGAACTGAAATAAATGTTGGCATTATAGTATGTTTTACTGCCATTTCGATGAGCGAAACGCTTGAATGCTGAAAATAAAGCATAATGACGCTTCAAGTTATTAAAAGCGGCAGCTGTTAAGCTATTTTCTAGTTCAGCTATAGTCCACTTACATTGTTGCAGAAAAACCTCTCGGACAAAACTCAGATCAAAGAATCAGTCGAAAAATACCACAGAAGTCGTGAGCTGTACGGACAAACATATCCTGCAAACAAAATTTGATCACTTTTTTTCAATGTCCTTGTTTCAGCAACACCCGAAGTTTATCTTTCATGTGTTTAATGTTATGCAAAACGAAAATTTTATGATATTGTGAATAGCTAGCTTGTCATTCGAAGATGAGAATTTGAATATTGGTAATAGTGACGTCAGCTCTATATTTGACATGTGCGCATGGCACACTCGCAAAGCACAACCTTTATCGCCTTTATAACTGAGTGGTTATTCACTAAATTATTTACATGAGATCTTTTATTGTTTATAAATTTTGTTCGCTTTTAATTTGGGCTGCACGAAATTCAGTTATAAATCCTGTTTTAATTTAACTACAAGGTGCATAGCATTAGAAACTTTTTATCGTAAAGGTCAACATTTTTTCGGATGATGGCTTCCCGCCAACCTAGCCCCACCCTCAGCGCATATATGAACACGCCACTTTCGATTTCAGAAAGTCAGGAAACCACTAGATCCGCAATGGCTTACGCGGCGGTCGAGCCAAACATCTTGCTTGGCAAGATATATGACAAATACAGACAACGTGGTCATGAACTGAATGTACAGCACAGCCTTGAGAGCTTAAAACCATTTCGGTTTCAAATGTCAAAACAAATACCTGAAAAGAAACTTTCATTTGTGCCGACAGCGTATTGTTTGTTATGTTTTAGCGTAAATGTATTCTAGTAAACTTGGGCGAATATTCTAGAACAAATATTGTAATTGTATTTCGTTCCACCGAGCACTTGAGAGAATATTCTTAACGGCATTCTGCGACAAAATTATAGATTTAGTTTAAGATTAAAAACAAGCCACAATTCATTTTTGCTTGAAAAACTAAAACAAAATAGCTAGACCAAGCAGAATTTCAGTTAGTTCCGATTTGGTTTGAGTGATAGGTGACCCGATTCGTGTAAACTTTTCAAAGACGATCACTGGAAATAACCACTAACTTATCTTTTTTTGGCAAACCTTAACTGCTTAAGAAAAAAAAGTTAGCAGAAATCAGAGAAGAAAACTTTGTAATGTCTCTGTAAAATACTCGTAGTTAAGAGCGAAAAACTAACCAAAGAATGCAGTTTAAACCGGTAGAGTGTTTTGACGTGTGGGCTACCACTCCCATCCGCTTCGACAAAACGTGTCACTGAATGAGCCATAAGGATCTCGACAGAGAAATATCCACGAGTATAAATTTCCCGACATGAATTGTCATTTGACAGATTTTAAAAACACAATAAACAAATGACTAATTATCAAAAGCTACTTTTTTATTTCTAAAAGTTGAATGAAATTTTTCTACAGCATATGAAAATCAGCGGATTACAAGTGTTGACTTCGAAAAGTCCCAGAAATATATTCCTTCCTTGTTCGTATTTCAGATAAATGCTATTATCATGGGTGTATGGCATCATCTATTTTTCAGTACGGTTTATATAAAAGATTTAGTATTTAAGCTAATGGAGCAATTGTTAATTATATTTTAAATGTATATTTTAAACGTTGTTTTAGTTTGATTGGAACCAAAAAGTGAAAGGAAACACTGATCTTATAATCTGTGACTGAAACAAGAGTTTCTTTCTCCGCCATCAAAAAACACGGCGTGACTTATAATCGATAAACTAAAGGATAACGCGCTTGGGAAACTGTAATAAATGCCAAACTAAAAAATTCTCTTAATACCCAGAGCCGGAAACACACCACGGCAATTTTTATCAAAGCAACTTGAAATTGTCAGTTTATTAATATTTTCTTTCAAAGTTTAATTCTCATTTATAATATGTTGTCAAGTGAAATGTAGATGATTAGATTGTTACGCCATACCGTCACACGATACCACACAGCCACAGAAAGTTGGATTCCAACAGAATTTTGTACAAGAGACATTCATTTCCTCTTCAAAGTCTCATGACACGCTCTCAAAACCGCATGTGTCACACTATGCATATTTTTCAATAATTTTTCATATAAGGACAAAATCTACTTGTTGAGTTTAACGTTAACAAATACAGCAAACCGAAGCAGATTAATTCAATAATTGTTAGAATTAATTTTCAAAACAAGAAAATATAAATTATAAGTATATTGATGTATATATTATGTATACGTATTATATATATTTTATATACATGTGCGACTGATTGCAGTGATGGTGTGTTTATCTCGAATCGAGCCAGATGTTTTTCTTAATTTCAAAAGTCATGTTTTTATGTTACTAAGCCGGGCATTTTGTAGCGGTTTTGATAGTGCATTCCATATTCTGACACTTGCAGTCATTTTATATCTAAACACAAACACTCTATTTGGTGAAATGCATGCCCATGACGGAAAGGCCTCCAAAACCACTTTCAAATTTTTCTCGTGACGTGCGCGGGCGAGTAATTTAAAAAAGAACATTTGAATCTGACACGTGCTTTTAGACAAAAGACTGAAAAGAGTGCATTTCTCTTTGTTAATGCAAAGACACCACACTTCAGCTTTCTCACATAAATGAAAAACTAAAACCCACAGCCTCGTACGATATAACACCATTTCCCGTGCATATAATGACATATCAACCTTTTTTAGCTCGCCTGATAGTATGATCGATCAGTATCACCCCGCTTTGGCAGGTATAAAAAGGAATATTTTACTTTAGCTGAATCTAGCAAGACGTTTAACAACCAACCATCGCACGACATGTAGATATAAAAGGAACAGCTCTGATTATTTTTTATCACCCAAAAAATCACACAACCTTTAGTTCTATTTTAAAATATGACAGCTAAAATTGAAGAAATCCAAAACATGCTTGCTATGTTTCGCCCTTTATCGGGCCTTTGTCTGTTTCGGGATAATTTCACTTTTGCTATTTCTTTTCGCATGAAGGCTAGTGATAGTTTTGAATCAACTATGATAGCAAAATGATGGAGAGGTCTCAAGCACACGGGAGCCCAGAAACTTGAAAACGATTTGACTAAGCTATACCTTATACCTGAACTATTCAGTGATATTTTATACATTTACTGCATGTAAGAGGTATGTTTAGAAGATGACAAACATTGAAACAACAAACGCGAGAATGTAAATAAACAATTTAAGATAATAATTTTAATGACAAACCAGTGAGCTCTTCGAACATAGGTTTACATCGCTACAAATACCAAACATTGCGAACAGCAAAAAGGTTTTTAAAATTAAAGTTTATAACGCCAACAACTTTTTTTGTGCTCTGTTAAAATGTTGGAAGACTTCAGAGTTTTCACTTGGTTGTACTCTTCTGAGTTCATTCAACTGAGTCGGTTTTCGATCAAAGAATTGTCAAATTGACGAAACTTGAGCAATAGCCATGTAAAGCTTATTGCGTCTCCATGCAGTAGATGTGCTAAGGACATAAAATACTTGTAACGATATGTATTTATAATTGTATAATTCACGACGGCAAAAAAAGCTATAATTATTTGCATGCTTTGGACTCAACGTTGAATTTCCATGGAGGATGTCAAATGAATAGTTGCAATTCAAAAACGCATTTTTACATTTCACGAAAACCTCCCGTAATATCTTTTTTTGTGCATCACAATTTCGTGCATTAAAAATCTCTTGGATAACTATCAGAGACTGATAGAACATGTTGAGACAAAACGTGTTAATTAGGTATAATTTTAACTCTAAAACGGGCAATAAGAATAAATAGGTTCTTACCTCAACTATATTGAGTTATACAGTCCAGCCACACCGACAGTTCACTCTCAACTAATTTAGTTATGTTTCAAAACTGGGTATCGTTATTGTTTTTTTATTCCTTCTTATCCAAAAGCTCCTGTGGTCTGGTGAAAGATCAGACTGGAGAGCTCTTAAAAATATACTCGATTCATCGCACATATTTCCGGTCAAACAGTCAATGTGGGCGACCCCCCATTTTGACAACATGTGACGAATCACGAAGCTATAATTCCTGTTAATGTGTGAGTAACGCAATATCAGCTCGCCCGTCATTTCACTTCCAGGAAGTACGCCATCAATTTATATAATACAGTTTTGCAACCTGTATTTGTACTACTGTATACAGTTAAATCACCAAGAGAAATTGAAATTTCTTCGAGTTATCACTATTTCCAGTTATATAATGGTTTTGTTTACAAATACCAGAAAAACCTAAGGGGGGATTATAGTCGGAAAAGACATTTTTGACGACTTTTGACACAGTTCCAGTGATTTCTGTACATGTGTGTGGAAAATCAGCAATCCCGATCGCTCATTGTGTAGTATTAAGCTGAAAGAAAATTGGAAATATTTTCAGATTTTTAGAGAAAGATATGGAGAAGGAGGAGATTTGGGCGATTATTAATTTTGAGGGAAGTTTGGATTTTGGAGTATTTTATGGAAATTTAAAAATTAATTTTCAGGTTAATATTTGATAGGAAAAATTTAAGGGGGGATTATAGTCGGAAAAGACATTTTTGACGACTTTTGACACAGTTCCTGTGATTTCTGTACATGTATTTGGAAAATCAGCAATCCCGATCGCTCATTGTGTAGTATTAAGCTGAAAGAAAATTTAGAAATATTTTCAGATTTTTAGAGAAAGATATGAAGAAGGAGGAGAATTGGGCGATTGTTAATT
>JAODFW021651036.1:0-13332 GCA_027575235.2 Palythoa mutuki
ACTTTGTAATGGTGACGTCAATCGTGCGTCTGTCCTCTAATAGATCATAGGCGAGAACCAATCAAAATGGGAGAATAGCTTGGGTTATCATATAATACGTAGTAACTACCAAACGCTTTTGCTTGCTTCTTCTTTCAGGTTACAGCAAGCTCCTTTACTCACGTAAACCCGGCCCCAGGACCAGTGGATGAAATGGATAGCGAAAAACATGACGTAGATATTGAAGAAAACATTCCTGTGGTGAACATGAAAGGTGTGTGGTGCAGATGAAGTTGTATTACCCATTAACTTTTGTTTGTGTTTAACGGTTTAATGTTAAGGACATCAAGCTAAGAAGTATCGTACTTGTGTCAGTAGATAGAAACTTCAATCATAGCTATTACTGGGCTGCTTGTAAGTAAAACAAAAATTTATAATGAGAAAACATTTAAAATTCCGAGTACTGTGCTAACTATGGAGCAACTAATCAAAGCTATATCGTCAAGCTTAATAGGGTTTAAGACTCGGCATCAAACCTCAATTAATCAAGCAATCAACCTCATTAAACTTCAATAATTCATCTTATTTTGTTTGTGTTTGGCATACAACGAGCACACCAAGTTGTTTCGCAACTGTATTTGCTGCTGTAGAATCACTAACGTAATTAAAACATTTTACAGTTGAGCTGGGAAATGGCCAGGAGTTACCTCAGTGGGACAAACTCGATAAGCTGGAAAAACACGCAGGTCATAAATTACACAAAGAGTAAGAATCTCATTTATTCTATTTGGTAAAGGTTTTATCTTTGTTAAAGTTAAAATTTTTCTTTTGTACATATCATTTTAGTCCTTTGCCCTAAATTTCCCGAAAGTACTTTCGATTTATAATCTTGTTCTTTTAATATCCCTCCTATCTATCTATTTTTCGGTTTTTTGTGCATTTTCCAGTTTCGTTTGAACATAGTTAGTTTATGGTTTGAACATCTTGCTTGCTGCAATTGTTTTCGACATTGTTTCTTCTCGTCCTTTTCTTCCTCATCCTCCTTCTCCTCGACCTCCTCCTCTTCCTTTTCCTCCTCTTCCACCTCCTCCTCCTTTTCCTTCTTCTACCTCTTCTTCTTCTTCCTCTTCTTCTTCTTCCTCTTCCTCTTCTTCTTCTTCTTCTTCTTCTTCTTCTTCTTCTTCTTCTGCCTCTTTTTTCTCATCTCCCTCTGAGTGAGGATTTTTATGAGTGTTCTTCATATTCTTACCCATTAAATTAAAATTGGATTATTTTAGATTTTGTTTCAATAAATGACATAGGGTACTTACCGTTGTGCAAGTGCATGGTTTTAAAAATTCATTAATTATCACGCGTAATGATAACAGACCACGAAGTCCTATTACCAATTCATTATAATGATTACTATTTCCAACAACGTAATGATTGGACTCAGTCCTATCACCATTACTTATTAAACCCACAATCTCATTTTGGAAAACGCAGTTTAAGTAAATCATCATGAAGAATATCGTGTTTCACTAAACCGAAAATTGGGAATGCGCTTGTAAATAGGTAAACAAGATGAGAGTTCATCTTTTGTCTTCTTAACTATCTTCATATATGTCAAAATAGATAGAAGCAATAGTTGAGAACGCCAGCAAATGACCTAGACTACTCTTGAGGTCGTCCGGAGCCAGAAAAACAAGATGGCAGTCAAATCTATGCGCAAGAACTGGGCTGAAATAAAAAATAACACAACAGGTGGGATGATCTCTCTCTCCCTTCCCATCCCTCTTATCTTCTTTATTTTTCTCGTCCTAGTTTCTTCGCAAGCGCTACTTTTGAGTTTTTTCAACGAACTAATGGTAAAAATATGGACTGCTCGTGGTCTACAAAATATCATGAACAACAGACTAACCTGGGCACAGGCATCATAGAATCCAGCGAGTGAGTCTAAAGCTCTACCCTTTGTGTAAAATCCGATGATGTTCTTCATGATCTCCGGATCTTTTCTCCAGTCCAGAGACTGCAAATAGTTTGCAGCCATCACGTAAATCTCCTTCTGCCGTGACACACCCGCAAAGAACACGATCTTCTCGGTGTCTCCTGACTTCAGCAGTGCTTTCATTGCCTAGAGAATATGAAAATATTTTCAATGTTTTGATTTATCACCAGTTTGCAACATCAACAAATATTCTTCGTGTCAAGATATTCTCAAGGCAGCAAATGATTTCTTTGGTCTTCCTGTCATTTGACTCCTCAAGGTCACAACTTGCAGAATAAATAAAAGAATAGGCTGGACGTAAATGTCAACCGCAGATTGCAATATTGCAACACGAAGGTGCCTAAGTTATACATGTAAGTCCAAATGCATTTCATCATGTGTTTTATATGATACACCAAGTAAGAAATAAAACATGTTTTCGGTGCCTTCATATCCTGGTGAAAACCGAGGCAAGCATTTGGGAGAACTTGAGAGCAGATCAGTGAAAACCCGAGAGGCAGTTGTGGGTTTTCACCTGCTCGAGACTTCTCACGAGCCTACGAAAGCACGGAGAATATGTTTTATTATATAAAGAAGAGTGTCTTATAAGGTTTTCAACCACGGAGAAATGCCGTATCTAAACACACGTAAAAATACGATAATTTTACGAGTGTAAATATCACTTTTCAGCCAATCAGTGACTTTGATTTTCCGAAATTTTCAAAACACGCAAAATTACTTAAAAAACAATTTTAAAGTGCTTCCGAAAATTTCCGAAGATTTTCCGAAGACTTTCTCATGATAAACGTTTATATAATAATCAGAACAATACATAGTCGCTTGGAGACATGGAATTTATTTTCTTGTGTGCAACTTGAACATCTCACTCATTCCCTGCGCTCAATCGTGAGATACCAATTTGAACACACGAACATAAATTCCATATCTCCGCGCGCCTATGTATTATTCTCTATTTATTTCTTTTATAAAATACTTAAACAATCATTAGTTGTGCTCAGAAATACATCAAGATTGGAAATAACCTTGGCTTTGTTTCCAGCCTGAGTGAATTTCTTTGTGGCAAGATGGTAGGATCCCTGTTGCATGCAGCACTCTGCTATTTGCTCCAACAGCTTGACACGATATTCTGGCTGCTCAGAGTCTTTCGGTAGAGTCATCTTCTCCGCTAAAGGTTCCGTTATCGTCACATTATGAGCCATAGACACCTCCAGAGCTTCTGAAAACTGAAGGCATGCAAAAGTTATTTTTAGAAATGTCTGATCTACTGCTGGGTTTTTATTTAAAAGTGCTTACCCAGCAGCAGAAGAATATTCAGCCCATATTTGAACGAATGTATTTATTTAGTTCATGTACTTTCTCCGCTGTTTAGGATAGAAAAAACGCCTGCAACATACCTTCTTTCCAACCACCAGTAATTCAACCGCTTTGTCATATTGTCCATGCTCCATGAAGAAGTCAGCACACTTCTCCAACATGGCGGGGTCGGTTTCCTCGTCTAGATCCTCTGCAATCACTTGCAAGGCTGCAAACTGCTCAGTTGCGAAGCACAGGTCCAGCGCCTTAGAGATGTTGCCACCCTATGTATAACACAATCACAATACAACAGCCGTTTATTTGTTACTTATAATAAATACCACTTGCTGATGTATAATATTGATATACGCCCGTATCTAAAAACATGTCGATATAAGTTTTAGATTTCAATATAAAGAACCTCATCACTTTACTTCATTTAATCACTTCACAACTTCACTTCATTACTTCACTTCACTTCATCACTTCACCAATTCACTTCACTTCATCATTTCACCTCACTTCACTTCATCAATTCACTTCATCACTTCACTTCACTTTATCACTTCTTTTCATCATGCACTTCACTTCACTTCACTTCACTTCACTTCACCACTTCACTTCACTTCATCATTTCACTTCACTTCACCACTTCACTTCACTTCATCACTTCACTTCAATTCATCACTTCACTTCATCATTTCACTTCACCACTTCACTTCACTTCAATTCATCACTTCACTTCATCATTTCACTTCACCACTTCACTTCATCACTTCACTTCACCACTTCAATTTAATTCATCACTTCACTTCACCACTTCACTTCATCATTTCACTTCACTTCACCACTTCACTTCATCATTTCACTTCACTTCACCACTTCACTTCACTTCATCACTTCACTTCATCACTTCAATTCACTTCAATTCATCACTTCACTTCATCATTTCACTTCACCACTTCACTTCAATTCATCATTTCACTTCATCATTTCACTTCACCACTTCACTTCATCATTTCACTTCACTTCACCACTTTACTTCACCACTTCATTTTAATTCATCACTTCACTTCCCTTCATCACGTCACTTCACTTCATCACTTCACTTCACTTCACCACTTCACTTCACTTCACCACTTCACTTCAATTCATCATTTCACTTCACCACTTCACTTTATCACTTCACTTCACTTCATCACTTCACTTCATCACTTCACTTTAATTCATCACTTCACTTCACTTCATCACTTCACCACTTCATTTCATCACTTCAATTAAATCATTACTTCACTTAACTTCACCACTTCACCTGACTTCACCATTTCACTTCACTTCATCACTACACCTCACTTCATTACTTCACTTCATCAGTTTACTTTACCACTTCCCTTTACTTCATAACTTCACTTCACTTTACCAGGGTTCGTACACTTTTCGTCAAAGAAAATTCCAGGACTTTTCCACGACTTTCAAGGACCAAATTAACAACAATCAATGACCTTAAAAACTAAAAAAAATCTTGTAAGATTAATTTAACTTAGTCACTCAGTTGCGCCTAGACACGAATGATGACGTGTGACTGGAAATCATAAGCCTCCACTCCTATGTTCTCTAAGGAAGACAAATCACTGTCTGAATTTGTAACTCGCACTAAATAAGTGAAGCACTAACGTCCTTTTTCAGATCCATAAATACTGAAAATTCTTGTTTTGCTATCTCTTCTGTTATTTTTAATGAGCTTTGTTTGCTTGTATTGTCGGTTATCTTGTTCTGTCATCGGCACTTTTTTCAACTGGTCTGGTACTTCAAATATGCATGTATCGATATGCATGTATCTATATGCATGTATCTATATGCATGTATGTATATGCATGTATCTATTTAACAAATAGATTCCATGTTTGCCTGCGTCGGTTCAGTTATAGATAACTGATGACGTCAAACTGTGGTAAGAACAAACGTCAAGCGTGCGTCTGTCCTCTAATAGATCATAGGCGGGAACCAATCAAAAGGGCAGAATAACTTGCGTTATTATATAAATGCATGTAAAGCAAAATGTTTCGGAAGTACAACTGTGTCTCACATCTTTCAGTTGTGCGCCTAAACAATAATTCAAAACTAGTCGCACAAGTGCAACTAAAAAAATAACTCTGGGCACTGCAAATATGTTGCCATTTCCTGCAATTTTATTACTAGAGTTAGAAGAGATGCGAGAGATTTTTCAGTGCGTTCTTTTGATATGAATCAATGGTGCTCGGACTTGTGGTCCCACTGCAAAACCTTGAGAAATATTAAGAGTTGGTAATGTATTTTAAAAACTGTTTAAGCAATAAGCTTATTTTTCGAGGACTTTCCAGGACTGATATCAATTTTCCAGGTTTTCCAGGCCTGGATTTAAAATTTCTATTTTTCCAGGACTTTCCAGGTTTTCAAGGACCCTGACAAACCGTTTTTACGTCATCATTTCACTTTAATTCACCACTTCACTTCACTTAATAACTTCACTTCATTTCACTTTACTTTACTTTATCACTTCACTTCATTTCACTTTACTTTACTTTATCATTGCACTTCATTTCACTTCACTATACTTCATCACTTCATTTTATTTTACTTTATCACTTTACTTCATCACTTCGCTTCACTTTATTTCATCACTTCACTTCACTTTACTTCATCACTTCACTTCACTTTACTTCATCACTTCACTTCACTTTACTTCATCACTTCACCTCACTTCATTATTTCACTTCACTTCACTCTACTTCACTTCATTATTTCACTTCACTTTACTTTGTCGCTTCACTTCACTTTACTTCATCACTTCACTTCACTTCATAACCTCACCTTACCTCACTTCGTTTCATCACTTCACTTCACTTTATTTCATCACCTCACTTCAATTTACTCCACTTCATAACTTCACTTCAGTTCACTCTATACGCTATAATGATCAGTTTTTCTTTAATAGGAACACACTAGAAACAAGGTAAATCAGCCAGTCAATCTAGCCAGCAAATGAACAGCCAGCTGTTACCAGTCAGAGGGTTTTTCCTACCTTGTGATACAGCATCACAGCTTTGTCCTGCATATTGGGCTGATTTTCGTAGTACCTTAGAGAGAGGGAAAAGATATTTATAAAATAGTCCAACGTTACATTACATTACATTACGTTACATTCGCTTAGATTGCCTGGTGAGTGTGAACATATCTCGACCATACGAAACAGGTCTGTAGCAATAAAGCGATGACTTTCTTCTGAAGCCTGGATCTAAATTTATTGTATTGCCGCTCCTGAAAAGTTGAGCGCTTTCGAAAATTTTTTCAATCCAAGTATAAGATTTAAATAAATACATATATATACATAAACACACACATAGATACAACTTGTTTGATGCATACTAAAAGAAGATCTAGACACCCAGAGCTGATGTGGACCTGCCCAATAAATTACATATAGATACATTATAGATACATTAAACTATCTTAAAATTTATAAAATCTAAAACTGAATAAATTATTCAAACATAAATACATGAGTTGTAGCTACTGATTGCAGAAAACCACTGCTCTTGATAGTTTTCTGGCGTAAGAGAAATTCCCCGTCACTTTATCAATTACACCAATGAGTATAGTAGTTAAATAAACATATAACTTAGTGAAAATGCAACAATTTTGTTGTGGGCGTGTCTACAGAGTGGTAATTCATTATGTACTGGGAGATAGTCCCGTCCGTATCTTACACCTAGTTTTCCCGTAGTTTGACAATTTTCAATTTACACCCTTTCCAGTCTGATTGCCTTTAAGATTTTTTTGTTTCCAGATCTCCCACAGTACGCAGAATCCCTGTCACGTTTTATACGCCGCAGCAGAGACCGCGAAGGGGACGGGGGGAGGCTTACGGATTTGAGGTTATAAATTCATACGTCCTATACTGTACGTGCCACGCGTTTTTAGAATACTTTTATAAATAAATGTCTATTTCAATTTATTTAATATAAGAAAGAAAGGAAAGAAGGGTGGGTGGGTTTATTAATATAGTTTTGTAAACAATTTTCTTTTAATTTACTGGCATGCACGTTTTGTTGCTGGTAAAAAATTTTTAATAAAGACTATTATTATTTTTTTATTATTTTTACTATTATTATTGTTGTTGTTGTTGTTACTACTATCATCATCATAATCATTATTATTATTATTACACCTTTTGCTGTTAATTACCGGAAAATATGCTTTCATTTATGCTAAAAGTATATCAATAACGTAAATAAGTTTTTCATTAACTCTAGAATACATTTCATTAGTGTTAATCGAAAAAGTCAATCGTAAAATGTTGTTTCTAAAATATCTTGTTTTCTTGTTTTACAGTTCTGGACAAGTGTCGCTGAAAGTCGTTTCATAAATGTCTCAGAAACAAGTTTTGTGATGCGAATTAAATTTATAAATATATGTTCAAATTTTGTAGTAACAACACATTCAAGATAATCAAAGTTTTAGGTATATCAGGGTATACTTAACACAAACAGGTCAGAAAATTTTCATTAGCTCAATTAATTTAAAACCTTAATCATTACTGGTTTGCAAACGAAATTGCCGCTAATGCCGCTTCTACTGCTCCCAATGTTTACCATAATCTTCACTTATTATTCACTGAGCAAAACTACCGGTTAAATTTGAAGTTTCATGCCGTTTCACACGCTGAAAGAAGTGTATTATATGTTCAGACACGGCTGAAACAAATCATCTTGAATTTGATTTTAAATTTGATTTCAAATAATTTAAAAAAGCTTTTGTCCATAAGAAGAATTTTAAATAAACCTTGCATTTTACATGCTTTAAACGATACATAACACTTACTGTTGTTTTGTCGGTTTTTAAAACATTATGGAAATTTTGAACGGAAGTCGTTTCACAATGAATAACAATATTTGGTAGAAGTAAAGAGCTAAACCGGAACGACGCTTTTGCCGGTGTCACTCTCAGTTTTAATGTCGCGATTTAGTTTCTTTAACTTTCCTTTAACAAAACGGACGAACTGTTGGTAAGTATGTATTTAAGTTTGTAACGCTCGAAAAAAGATGAGCTTCTAAAAATAAGCCAAGCTCCTTTTAGAAATTTATTTTGATCTGCAACTTTTATACAATCAGACTTAAAAATATGCAAACAACAATGTCAAAAGTTGTTTATTACCAGATGATGCAATTCTGACCAAAATTACATCACCCTTACAAAGGTTCTGAATCATAATTATTCATTTATTAACTCGTGCAGCAGAGTGGCGCAGTGGAAGCGTGCTGGGCCCATAACCCAGAGGTCCGAGGATCGAAACCTCGCTCTGCTATCTTTTTTAAAAAAAAATTATTTCCTTTTCTTTATTTTATCGTTTACGTTATTTTCTCCGGCAGCTATTTTGAACGAAATTTTCTTAAAGCTGATATTTTTATAACACGATATTAAATGGTTCTTCAAAGCAAACGCGATATGTTGCGAAGCTGCGTGTTCTATGATAGATACATATAAAAGAAATTGTAAATTCTCTCAGATCCATTTACTTTATTTCGTCACAATATTCCTGAGATAACTGAGAAAGATCAGTCAGCATCCTTTGCCGCCTACAAGAACCAAAAAATGTTGCCACCAAACCTCATTTCTTGGCAACTTCAGCCTCAATTTGTTCTTAAATTTTTCTTATTTCTATGCAGGGATTTTACTGAATAAAAAACGTTCTGTTTCTAGCCACAACTTTTGTGCAGATGCTGAGCTCGATGTATTCCAACGTGCAGTTATTGTATTTACTATTGTTTTTTGCCGTCGGCGTCGCCGTCCCTACGGTAAGGTCTCTAGTGAAAACCCTAAACACTGTGCCGTATGCGGGCAAAACAAATCCTCTACATGCAATAAGTCAAGTGGCGGAGCAGAGGGGGATGGAAAAGGGCTTACCTTGCAACATCGATCATATCGGCTGAATTACTGAGTAAGGCCAAGTTCATCAGCTCGTTATCAAGACCGTGATCCTGCAAGGAAAAACAAGAAGTGGCCACTTGAGAAAGATTTCCGGAAGACCTACACTTTAGTGCTGTTATTCTCTACTTTAACTCATAGAGCATAGTGGCGCAGTGGAAGCGTGCTGGGCCCATAACCCAGAGCTCCGAGGATCGAAACCTCGCTCTGCAATAATACTTATTTTCTTTATTTTACCGCTTACATCATTTTCTGCGGCTGTTTTGCTTGAACGAATTAAATTTTGATTGCTGATACTTTTATAACACGATTTCAAATGGTTTCTTCAGAGTAAATGCGATATGTTACAATTTATTACATA
This sequence comes from Palythoa mutuki, assembly GCA_027575235.2. Lineage (NCBI taxonomy): Eukaryota > Metazoa > Cnidaria > Anthozoa > Zoantharia > Sphenopidae > Palythoa > Palythoa mutuki. The sequence goes on from JAODFW021651036.1 coordinate 9,585, forward strand.
GATATGAGTGTTTTACTGGAAAATACGCCACTCGTAGATTTCATATCAAACTACATCCGGGATACGAGTGACATATTTTCCATATCCTCACTAGTGAAGATATCGCTGACGTCGGTCATTCCTTTGTTTTTCCGAAAATTTTCAAAACTCGCAAAATTACTTAAAATCAGATTTTAAAGTACTTCCGAAATTTTCCGAAATTTTCCGAAGATTTCCGAACACTGCCGAAAATTTCCGAAGATTTTCCGAACATTTTTAAAACTTGCAAAATCATTTAAAAACAGATTTCAAAGTACATCCGAAAATTTTCGAAGATTTTTGAACACTGCCGAAGATCTCCGAAATATTTTTTCCACTCGAAGATAAGCTTCATATGTTCGCGCCAACATGTAATATCCTCTATATATTCGCTATGCAAATCAAACAAATCCATCACACAAAGATCGTCATGAGAGGTTTCTGGTATCTTGGACAGGGTCATCTCATCACTACCAGAGATAAGCGTAAAAAGTATATAACACAATAACATGATATAACATAACTGTTTATATCGTATTTGTTTTAAATTTTTATATGTATAAAAGTGACTTATCGTTTCCCCTCCTACTTAGATTAGAAACCTGGTATTGCAAATTGTTGGGCAATAAAGAATAAACAAATAATTTACCTAGCCGACAAAACCGATCTTGCATTTCTTGAAGGGCTGAGTCACTTTTGGTAGCTAGCAATGGTTTTTCACTCGAATGATGTCTGCTCTGAGCTTCAGTTCTGTTTTCATTGAATAGACACCGCTGGGCAACCTTCTTGCACGCACCATGTGAAACCACCGTATCAGAAAAAACAGGTCGAACTGCAATTGATTGTTCAGCTTCCTGTGTCTTGCAATCAGAAAATTTCCTGAATTCCCCCACCACAAAGTTTCGTGTTGTTTCACGTCCCTTATCGGGGCTATGTACCTGCTTGTCTGGCACTTGCTGCATGCTTGCTGTACATTCATCTGTGATGTTCACAGATATATTTGATGACTCTGTGCTTTGTTCATCTGTCCCTGACGTGCCAGTCTCCTCTGATTCGTCCAGATCAACAAAATGTCCACCGATACTCGATCTGGGCTGTTCATTTCCACTATAGATTTTATCATCAAATGCGTGCAACACATAGCCGTGTCGACTCGGTGATTCGTCCGGGGCTGCTACCTTTCTGGGATTAGTTGTAACGGTAGACAATCCACCTCCTGTGGACATGGAGGAGGATGACGGATAAAAAGCAACTCGTCTACTATCCGTGACCTCTGTAGTAGGCTTTTTTGTTGACGACCTTAAAATACCAGCATTAGAATGAAAAATTCCATCTGCAGAGACAGTCACCACTGATTCAGAAGACTGGACAATACACTGACTGTCACTAGAACTTCGTGATACCTTGGTTTCTAAGTACTCGACCTATGACAGGAATAACAGGAACGTTTGGTCAGAGTTCGCACATTTTTAGTCAGAGGTCCTTCAAGGACCAAATTAACAAAAATCAAGGACCTTAAAAACTAAAAAAAGATACTGTAACATCAAACAAAACAAATAAACAAATACAATGCCATTTCCTTCAATTTCCAGAGCAAGAAGCAATTTGAAGGAATTTTTGCGATCTTTTCACATGAATTTATGGTCGGATTGGTGGGCCCACTATGGGAACGGGAGAAATGTTGTAAGAGCTGGTATTATATTTTGAAAAAAAAAAAAAAACAAGAACTGCCTATGAAATAAGTAGCTTGCATTGCAAACATTCTATACATTCGGTACAGTATATCGAGCCAAGCTAAGCTAAATCCTTTTACGAGCCTAAGTGGCCCATTGGAGCTGGTGCTCATCTCCGGTTTCTGTAGTGTTAAGCGGATGAAAGTCATCAACTCCCCCTGGACGTGACACTAATCCATTGCAGGTTATCCCCCAGCAGAAGCTAATACTCATTTCACCGACCTTGGGAGGATGGAAAGCTGAGTCAACTTTGGCAGAAAAGAAGGTCACACAAATGTTCAACACTCAGCTGAGCCGGGAACTGAACCTGGGAACTTGTGGTTAGAAGGCAGAGATCTCATCACTGCACCAACTACGCCGCCGTTGATATTTCTTATGGTCGGACATTTATTCACTGTCGAGTACTAGTTGTTGTCTTATGGAATATGGGAACCATTGTAATGTTATGATCAATGGGGTCGTATATATCTTTTGTAGTTAATATGTTATATGCACACTGCATAATGGTGTAGTTTATAAGTACGTTAATTCTGTTCGGCTAATGAATGCATGTATATCCTTGTTTGTTCTTGAGACAGTTCTAGTAAACCTATCGGCATTTTCAGTGACAAAAAGAGTTCTCAGCTCCACTGAGCCTAAAGAATTGCTTCCTCAGCAAAGGTAATTTAAACAAAATTAATGTATGAGTATAAAAGCTGTGGTGGAAATTACTCCAGTTTTTATGATAGCTATACAAAAATTATTCAATGTTTCGAAATCTTGTTTGTAAAAATTTTGTTTTTATGCATTTGTAGAGGACGTTCCAACATTATGGCGGTGTGGTTGGTGCAGTGGGACGTTTTCTGCATTCTATCCACAAGGTCCTGGATTCAAGTCCCTGATCAGCCGGGTGTTGAACATTTGTGTGACATTTATTCTGCCAAAGTTGACTCAGTTTTCCATCTTTACGGGGTCGGTAAATTGATGAGTACCAGCTTCTGCTAGGTGCAAGTCTCAGGTGACGGGTCAGTGTTCTGTCCATGCAGGGGGAGTCAAATCAGTGGCTCTCATAGTATAGAAACTAAAGGCGGAAGATAAGCACCGTCTCCATGCAGTGGTTTGGGCCACATAAGCTCGTCAGTAAAAGTATTTAGCTATAAATGTATAAAGAATAATTTTTGAAGGGAGTTGGTGAATATAAGGATATTCCCTTACACGACGTTATAGTCCTGTAAACCTAATTCTTTACGAGAAATAAATATTCTTACAACTCTGGCAATGGTCCCCCGAATATCCATCTCTACAGAGGCACCCGGAGCCGCCCATCTCGGCATGTTTAATAACACACGTGCCCCCGTTTTCGCAAGGATTCCAAGAGCAAGGAGTCTGAAAACAAAACGAAAATCAAATTTCACGTGCGATTCTCAATGATATACCCAAATTTATTATCATTAATGTCCCTCAACCTAAATTTGACGCGAGTATCAAAAGTACAAAAAACACTTCTAACAAGAATGTTTTGAGGATTTTCGTCGCGATTACCGTAAATGGTTTTTAAAAAACTAAGCGCTGCTACTCCAATAAGCGCTCCTCTTGCCACATCTCTGTACACTGAGAAAAATTTAATGCCTCAGTACGTCTAATTTTATCAGCTTTATCCTTTTCAGTAAACTCATATCAATTATTAAAAAAACGTTGTTTGTTTATAAAAAAAAAAAACTCCTTACATTTGTCGCTTGAAACGTTTTGCAACTTTTTCTTGTACATATTTTGTGTTGTCTGTAGCTTGGCATAAGCGCTAAGAGCTGGAAAACTGAATGAATTGATCTAACCTTGCATTTGTCAGCCACCCTTGTGTTTGGGGTTAATTTCAATTTTGTTCAATCAATTTTTTAAAATTTCAAAGAAGAACTGAGTGTTTACCTCAATACTGTAGTGGTGAAAGTTCGGGTTGGCTGTGAAGTTCTTTGAGGCGTTGTACTTATCGGTGCTTAGGAGTTCGCACAAGTAGTGTCCAC
>JAODFW021652075.1:0-13331 GCA_027575235.2 Palythoa mutuki
CCCGTTTGAAGTTTAGAACGTGCGTCGGGTGCTGGAGCTTTGTCTAAAATCAGAGGTCACACTGAAAGTATACTTAAGCAGAAGGTAGGTACGGTAATAATGAAGTATACTTTCGCTGCGCCAAGTGTGACCACGGCCAAAGTCTCTCGCTTGTCATAAAAGGTTGGGATTCCAGCTTCAATGAGTGCCTGCCTGTAAGTTAGATGAGGGAAAATCATGTACATAGCTCGCCCCTGAATACGCTCTCGTTCGTCGCTTAAGTACACGCTTTTTTTATGAACCAGTAAATTCTAAAAGTAGCGTTATCAGCAACTGATCCCTACCAATTCGGTTTTATCTCCGATTTTCTACTAAGTTTGCCCTTATGGCTTATCTCCATGTTCCATCATTGGCTCCAGGCCACAGACAGAAACGGATTCACTGTTAGAACCGCACTGCTGGATTTCCGCAAAGTGAACTAGAGAAGAGGTGAGTGTACGTTGCCTCGCAACCACAGTCGGTTTCTTCAGTTCTAAATGAGGAAATTTATTGTGTCGAAGCTACGCATGAGCAGTGCCACATTTGCAGCTGGAATCCGCCAGACGGTAATGCGCATGAACAGTCTTATTTGTAGGTCACGCGGTGGGCCCTGGACCAATGAGAGGAAGAAGCAAAAATTCCATTCCAATGATGAACAAGATTTACTCGACGAGTAAAAGTGAAGTGAATACCAGTTAAAGTAAAGGCTAGTAAAAGTGTAGTGATAAGTGAACACTAAAGCAAGGAATAAAGAAGTTTTTTTTGGAATAATATCAGAGAGTACTGGTTCTCCCCTTCCCCTAATTACTTTTAAGTGCCAAATATACCAGGGAGGGGGAGAGGACTATGAAATGAAGGGTGGAAAAGTTCATTAACATCTAATATACGGGGGAATCAGAAAATAATAATAAAGGATGGGAAGGGGTGGGGGAAGTAGTATCGATAAATGACTTCGAAATTTTAACAAAGGAACATAATTTATCCTAATGAAAACCCTTCAAGGTGGTGGATTCCATCATTGGTCTGCCTCTCTTAAACAAAACGAAACTCGAAAATTAGAATGTATACTACTTTCAATTCTGGTCGGTAAAAAAAGAACGAAGAAACGTACCATGAATTGGAACGTCCGAAATTTTGACCACTCAATGACTGTAAGTTACAGGTTTATACTTGGGCTTGAAAAACTATTTAACAGGGGGTCATAAGCTCTCGGGAGTTGGAAAAATTAATTAGCTTCGGGACGATCATATAATAGCCAGGCTAAAAACTGAAGTACACTGTTCTATCCAGGCGATCTCGATCGCCTCGCACCTTTCGTGCGAGTGGTTCCATATAATTGTCCCGATCGCCTGATACATTATTTTAGACCTTTGGAGCGATCGAGTGATCAGCCCTTAAAGTACGGCCCTAAAATGACCACAAAATTCTGATTCGCGTCACTGATTTGTTCGCATTCGTTTTAATTCATAGTTCTCTCAATGTAGTTTGTTCCAGCACCCTGTGTTTTTGCTATATGCACATTATTCAATGGGTCATTACAGTTTTCTACAGTCAATATACCGTAAGAGAAATAAGTAAAATGTTACATTACTCTCAAAAAGTTACATGATAAAAACTTGCTAATACTATATATTAACTTCTTTTGTTTTGAAACAAAATATACTATAGTAAAAGTCGCATAAACTTCAAACGCAACTCTTTACTGGAAAACTAAGTAGCAATAAAAGGATAAAAGAGAGTCAACGGTGAAGCTTGGAGAATATTATTTGTATGATATATATGATTATCCGGCCGATACGGAACGGACTTTTTTGACAAAGGAGTCGGATAAGCGAAAAAGGACGGTCAATTTTTTTTTTTCATTTTTTTCAATGAAATGGTGAAAATCTCACGAAATTAAAGTCCAAAAAGAAGAAGTAGGGATTTTTACTGTTTCAAAAGCTAAAGAATCAGTTAATCGTTTTCGTGAATTCAGGTGCGAATGGTTGCGTGATTTGTTTTAATTTGTACCTCAATTCAAAACACCAGCGTGTGGTAAACAAATATTGGTGCGGATTACAACTATTCCTGTCACCAGACATCAACAGCTTAATCGACGGACGGTTAATCGAGAGACGGATAATCGAGGAAGCACTGTATCTGAATCCATTTACTGGAGGAACAACATTAGACATGCTTAAGTTGTAATGACAATTAATGGAATAACCGATCTTGAACTTTAGAATTTCACAATTCCTGTGTGACATTACACGGTTTTCAATGAATTAACTAATAGTGGGTATTTTTAAACGAATACTTCAAAATTTCGCGACTTTCGCCCTTTTGGTAAGCCTCTAGATAACGTTGCTCAGCATTGTATCCGTTATGAGATCGCATAAAGATATCGCCAAAAAATGTGCATAAGCAAACACACTATTGCTCGGAGCCTAGCTTCCAGTTCCCCACAGCCATCCTTTGAAGTAGCCGGTTATACCACCAGCCTTTTTGGGTTCCACTCTCTCAGCGAGTGACGGGAACTCCACGTGATTCAGGGCCAGATCAAAGAAGAGCGGTTTACACGGGACGGGCTGGAAGTCGGGCGGGAATGCAGTGATTTTCGGTTTTTTACTTGTCAGAGAAGTGTCGTTGTGGTACACGTCAAGACGATCTTTTAGTGCCTGAGGCAGAAAAGAACAAAAATATTAGTCTTGAACAAATAAATTTCTAGAAAAGTAAATTTGAAACACAATGCTACGTTATGTTTTCCTAAATAAGGCTAGTGCAACCTAAAGAATATAAAAATTCCCGCTGTTAATTAAAGAGCTATGCGATCAGTTAAAAAACTCTGTAAGAGAGCTTTCCGAGATAAAGCGGGGAAAAAACACGAGGTGAAATTGAAGACCAATGTTTGCATATTAAAATACAATACAATACAATAATTTATTTGCATTTCCTTTTGAAATAAGGTTACAAGAGATCTATATATGTATATTCTTTTTTTATAATAAAATATTAAGTAATATTGAAATTTGTATGTAGTTTAGGAAGGAAATGCCTAGTGCCAAAATAAACCCTAAGGTTTTCCAGTTTAGCCCTAGGCTTGCCATGTTGTCATTTTTGTAGCTTACACTCACACAAGTATTTAGCGAAGGCAAAATGAAATAAAATAGCAAAAAAAAAAAAAAAAGAAGCAAATAGCCTTACAGCAATAAAGCAGTTCTAAAACTCTAGAAAAAAAGAGAGAAGGATAATCCTATTTTGAAATTATCTTTAAAAGATAGATTATGATTGATAGATAGAGATTGCTTATGTAATAACCGGCCTTGGGAATGTCTACAGAATATCTTTTTGTGCCTCTAAAGATCATCACCTTGGCTACTACGTTTCTTGGAAAAATTGATTAATTAATTTTAGCTATAGCATTTTTCATAATGTTTTCCCTACTTGTTTTAGAATAGACTTGATGCATTTCGTGGTATTGTTCTGCTACCCAAACCATATGGCAAGATGAAAAAAGTAATGGTCTTTGCTGAGGTATTTCATTTTTCTTTTTTTCTGTTTTCTTGAAAGCATTTGAATAATCTGAAATATAAGAATTATTTGCATGTAACCTTTCTTCTGAGAGTTTTTAGTTGGTAGTTATATCTTTTTGTTGTTTAAAATGTCCATCAGGGCAAAATGGCTGAGGCAGCCTGGCAAGTTGGTGCAGATATTGTCGGAGGAGAGGAATTATTTCAACAGGTATTTGAAAGAATTTAATCCTTAGTAACTCACCAAATCCAATTTCACATAATTATACTGTATGATTAACTATGTTAGATTGTAAATTGATTCTTGTACTGTATATGATGCTTGGGGTACATAACACAAGAGTATATTTAATAAAATTTATCACCGAGTATTACTGGTCAGGACTGTTTCTTGCATAGAACACAAGTTTTTATAGAATACTTGATGAACTTCAATCAAAAAATAATTAGTTCAAGTTTTGCAATAATTATTTCAAAATAATTATCTATAGTTGTTGTAGATTTATACTGGCAGCCTGCACCTGCTACAGCAAAATAAATCAAATTCATAGAGGTTTGCAAAAATCACAATTATAATAAAGAAACAGATCAACTCAACGTTAAAAATGAAAATCAACTCACAGCAAAAAATTATTAAACTCATTATTGTCTATTTTTGCAGCTAAAATCTCAGAATGATTCATGTTGCAAATAGTGATAACAGGAAATAGAAACTAAAAATAAAGTTTGTAAGGTCCAGTTTTTGTAATGCAGCATTGAAGTGACAACTGAAGCTGCAGATTTGGATTGTAATTCAACCACTGGTCAGGTACAACCTTCAATCATTGCCTTGTGTAGTTTATCTTTGAATTTATAATTCTCTGTTTATCACATAGGTAACAGATGGTACAGTGAATTTTGACCATTGCTTGGCCTCACTGAACATGCTGGAAAAAATGAAACATCTGCAGAAAATATTGCGACAGAAAATGCCCAACACAAGAAGAGGTTGTGCATGTTGCTTTTCACATTGATAATAATTGTTGATGGTTATTATGTTTATTTAATATTTTGGCAGGTCTTACATTGGCTAATGTACAAAAATATATTGTTAGCAAAACACAATCCCCTGGAGTTAAAATATTTATTTATAGATGGCTGCCAATTCAAATCCATTGTCTTTATTCATGAAAGGTTGCTTTTCATCGATTTGAATGACTTTTATCTTTAACTTACCTCATAAAGGTGTTACTTTAAATTGCTAAAACTTTTGTTTTGCAAATGTTTTGGACAAAATTTTTTTAAGTCTGAATAGGTGCAGGAGAACTGCTTGAAATATATTATGTTTGAGCCTTTGAAATTTTAATCTTTTCACTCTAAATTGAGAAATTTTGGTAAAATTTATCAACATGAGTGGTGTAATTATATTTAGAAAATCTTCACAGGCTTCTGGAAAAAGCCGGAGACATATTTGAATGATGGAGATTTAGGGCCCTAGGTATCCGTTGATGACCGAAACTGGGCATAAACCTTTTTCTCTGGATGGTATGTGAAGAGTATCTCCGTTAACTACATTGTGCTTACATCACAGCAACTAGATCCCACATTTATAATGTGGTGACTGAGGTTTATAGACCTACTACATCAGGTTCGCCTTGGGAGTTACGGGTACAAGATACAAGGACCTTGTGTCCTTCATCAGTATCCTGGCTATGCAGTGCTGACGAGCTCAAATAAGAGCAAAACAGCTGTCCACTGGTGCCACTTCCTAGGCACCTAAGCTGCACACACGTAGTTGTGTTATATGTCTCAGGTTTCTTTCTCAGAATTCTGTTTACTCAAATCTATGGAGGAGAATGGGGGAGGGGGTGGGAGGGGTTCATAGGTTCCCGTCACACTACCTCTTCATGCACCTTAGGAAGTTTACAGTCAACCATCCTCTGTTTAATACTAGATGGTCATAGTCTGAGATAATTGTTACTGATTTGCCTGTTCACAACACTTGGGATTTATCAGGAACAGCAACAGATAACTTGGTGGAGGCCATCAGAAGATACAAACAAGGTCACCCTTACAGATGTGATAAGCATGGTTACATGAATGCTGGTGTTGGCAAGGTATAACAACAATGACAATCTTTGTATTTCCCCCTTTGGCTCACAAGACAGATATTACAGCTGTTATTGGTACCAAAATGATAAGCCTGTTTCACAAGAAGACCCTGGTGGAAACATGTAATTATTCTTGTGTACCAATAACCAATTTGGCCTTGGATTTCACACTCTGTATTCCAGGTTCCAGATTAAATTTCAAATTTCCTAACCTGATTCCAGTTTCTCCTTGACTGGTTTTCACTTGCTGTTGATTGTATTTCAGGTTTTCCTTGAATTTCTAATTCACTCGACTTAATCTTAAATTTAAATTACTTGATACCAGATTTCTTTAATTGGGTTTTAGATTCCAACAACTGGTAATGGGGATTGAAGGAATTTCATTTGGCTGTGGTCTATAATGTAACCTGATGCAAAGACAACATCAAATGTGGACTGGAGAGAATAATTACATGCTATGCAATGAAGTCTGGTTGCAGACTTTTCCCTTCTCATCAGATTTTAAAATCATCAGGTTTTTTGCAAATTGGTGATAGTATAGACTGCAACAGATGAAAGCTCTTAATTTGTTATGTAGTGTATATTAAAACAAGAAACTCAGTTGAGTACATTTGGCCCCATAGATTAAATTTATGCAATCAGGGTATGGCTGACATCTGGAATGTCATGACAATACTATGGCATGACTGAAATATTGGACTTAAAAGAAATTAAGGTTAGTTAATACTACTTTGCATTTTCACTGCATGTAAATGATTAAGAGGCCAAAACAGTTTGTGTCATTAGGGACCCATGGTGGAAAGGAAGGAGTTGGGTGGGAGTGCACATAACCCACCAACCCCATTTTGAGAACTACAATCTGTACTTAGTAAATAAAGAACGGCAAAATTATCTTCATGCTTTAGCATACATGTTATATATCACTTATTAATTTTACAATAGTTAAGTAACACAACCAGTCTTAAGAAATACATGTAATTACTGGAAAGAAACTCAGCCAAGCAAGGGCTTTTGGCAATGGAGGTTCCATGCAACCCTCATCTTAGAGCAGTTGCAGCAAAGTTCTAGATCCCTAATTAAGTCTAAGAGTAAATTGACCTGCATTGACAAAATTGCATAAAACTATCCACCATTTTGATAATGTTTGTTTGATTTTTAGCTTAGTTTTTCTGATGCTGACCTGAAGACCAACTGTCAAGCATTGATCCAAGCAGCAAACTCTCACAGGATAACCTCAAAAGGCAAGAGAACATAATAATTTGTGTTTACTTATTTTATTTGTCGTAAATTGTTGCATTTCAGTTATGTGTTGATAAAAATGTGAAAATTAGCTTGGTACTGCATGCATACATGATCCCAGTTTAATTTATGCCATATATAATTTGCAAATTCTATTCATCAGACAGTTTTTATGGAAGCCTTTAATTCTTTGATAGATAACCAAACTCAAAATCTATTTCCAGTAAATTATATTTCAGTGTATATGGAAAAGTAAGTCCATTCTCAGTCAGCACAGGTCACAAGTGTGCTCAGCAGTGCTCGTTAGGTATTTCTTGTAGTTATCCCTTATTTTATTATAACATGAAATATTATAAAATGAACATAAGATTAATGAGAAGAATTATCATAGAGAGTTTCACAAATTTCATATATATGCAGTAGAAATGAGATGTTGTTAAGCCCGGTGCACACTAGAGCTATCAGCTGAGCTAATGGTCATTCGTGACAGTTGGTGTAAGCAAGTTCCTCCAGTGTGCGGGGCTGTTTTGAACAAATTTGGTCATTCGTGCCATCGGCGCTGAATATTCAACAAGTTCAATAATTTTGGTCACAAATGAACATTTCTTCCAAGTGTGCACACGTGCAAAGCTACCATCTTAGCAAATGATTCGAGTACGCACGCAGGAAATTAAAATTGCGTCAAGCAGTGTGATAGCTGAAGCAATGTTGGAAGACAAATTGGCAGACCTCGGCTCTGGCCCAATTATCCTTGCCTGTACGATGTCAGATGTGTGGAATTTCACAAGATAATTCACGGACGATGTTGTCACATGCTCCTTGTGCTTCACGGCGTAATATCCAAGACTTTGTCCATGTCTTTCGATTAGCAGCTCTTAATTGCCTCGGCGCAGCAGCAACATCTTCGTCTGAGGAGCTCGAATCAAAGACTATAAATTACTTGATTGCACTTGTGTGGGCTCTGGGTTTGAGATTGTTCATACTGCGCATGCATATTCGAATTATTTGCTAAGTTGGTAGCTTTGCACGCCTGCACAATAGGAGAAAACGTTCATTTTCGACCAAAATTATTCAACTTGAATATTTGGCGCCGATGGCATGAATGACCAAGTTCGCTCAAAACGGCCCCGGTCACTTGAGGAACTTGCTTATGTCAACTGTCACAAATGACCATTAGCTCAGCTGATAGCTCTAGTGTGCGTGGGGCTTAGAGTCTTTTCATTGTTTTTTATGGTGCAGGAAAGTTCATACAAAGAGTCATTCTATCATCAACGAGAGGACCTGGTTTGAAGCTGCAGTTGAGCGAGTTAATTTCATAGCAGAGTTTGATTCACATTTTCTACTCCTCAAAGTAACTGAAACAGGAGATTACATGTTGCAGGATTTCTTTACACCTGGTGGCTATTTGCTGGAGAGACTCAACACTTCGCTCAGTGGGAACTGGTTAGCTGGTGCTGGAGTTTGATATAGTTAATGAATACCAGTGAACTGAGTTGCCCCACAGTGAAGTTGCCTCACATCTGAAAAGTGAAGTCGCCTCACTGTGGAGTTACCCCACATCTGAAAAGTAAAGGTGCCCCACATCTGAAAAGTGAAGTCGCCCCACAGTGGAGTTGCCCTACATTTGAAAAGTAAAGGTGCCCCACATCTGAAAAGTAAAGGTGCCCCACATTTGAAAAGTAAAGGTGCCCCACATCTGAAAAGTAAAGGTGCCCCACATCTGAAAAGTGAAGTTGCCCCACATCTGAAACTGAATTCGCCCCACTTCAATGGTGAAGTCTCCTCACTTTGAAAAGCTATATTTTCTAAGCCAATAACACATTGAATAATTATATCTTTTCTATATTTGTGTTTCTGTATATATATTTTATATTTCTATATTTCCAACGGTCTGAGCTGTTGGCCAAATGCCGGCATGAGAATAAATTCTATGCCTGTAATTTCAAATGCCCTTAAAAGAACACTTTTTGTTTTACTTACTTAGCTATAGTCTGAAGATCGCCACGGAGCGTGAAACTACAGTAACAATTTTATAGATTTATACGATCATTGGCGGATTAAAGTTCGCCTAACTCACCTCGCTCTCGAGCAAAGAAGACAAAAGAGCTGTGTTGCCCCAAACGAGGCTACTGTGGCAGATTTAAATACAAGAATATTATGTAAAACATGGCTGTCATTTATGAATAAGGTCTATACATCTGCATCAACTTGAAAGATATTGTATATCATACGTTGACATCATACAAAAATACTTTACTTTGCGGTATAAAGCCAATTTTCCAGGTAACTGTTTCATTTAACCGTCAACAACTTGACCGGCTGAGCATCGTTTCTAGCAGTTTTTATAACACCTGGTAATACTGCGAACATTTTTGAATGTAGTTTTATACTGAAAACCCACTGTGGCTGCTGTTCGCTTCAAAGCCTCACCACGTGCACTTTCCTGTTTTATTTTAATCGGCATTGAGAGTATTTTAAAAAGAAGGCTTGAGTAACGTTCAAAACACCTTTGGATTTTGTAAAAAACCTTCCAGTTTAACACAAAAAAAAAACCCGTAAAATTGAACCACGACGACGTGGTTGGCACAGTGGAAAGATCTCTGCCTTCTAAACACAAGGTCCCAGGTTCAAATCCCGGCTTGAACATTTGTTTGACCTTTTTCCGCCAAAGGTGACTCAGCTTACTATCCTCTCGAGGAAGGTAAAATGATTACTAGCTTCTGCTGGGGGCTAACCTGCGATGGATTAGTGTCCCGTCCAGGGGGACTGTCATCCGCTCAACACTATGGAAACTGCAGATAAGCACCGGCTCCAATGGGCCACTTAGGCTCTTAAAAGGATATTAACTATACAGCGTAAAACTGAGTGTATATATTATTCTCATTATTAAGTAGATTTTAAACTTTGATATCGTGTAATGATTAAAATTGATTGACCGCGGCAAGAAGATATGGCATGGGACTCAATAAGTTTACAAAGATTTGACAAAGTTCGGTAATAAAGGAAAAAGTCAATACATTGATAAAGGCTTGAATGGTTTTATTTGACGTTTTAACGTTATAAAAGTAGTTTGTTCTTCAACTGGTAACGGACGTATCCCGTGGACATTACTCGCGCCATTCTGAGGGGGTTCACAGTAGGTTTTTCGGGATGTGGGAGGCTCGGGATGCAGGATTTACGGAAAAATACCATCGGGACTGGGGATCACAACTTTGTGCCGCGTCGAGAGCAGAAAGGTGATGAGATAGCTGGATTTGGACTAATATGGACCCTCACCGCGCGAAAACTGGGGCGAGAGCAAAATGTGGAGGACGCACCGCGATGTTCCAATCGTTGTAAAAAATAGGTAGTGACAAGATCAGTCCCATCCGTCAAACCGCCCTTTTCGATCGAAGCCTGGGAACTCGTCTTAGTTGCCAGTCGAGTCATCTCCTTTCCGCTGGTCCCAAAAAATGTATTAATTCTTCCAGCCGGACCAAATTTGGTTCATGCAATCTATCTTAAAATTGGTTTAACATAAAATTATTCTCTATTCGTTTAGGTGTTAAACGGTACATTATAGTTTCTTTAGGTATCGACTCAATTTTTTCTTTGACTTTGTTTGCATTTAACTTAACTTCTCAATTACTTTCTGACTTGATCGGGATATTTTATATAATTATATCAACTACCAACGACGTTATAAAACAAGTCGGGACTGTAAAATTATTACATCTCACTGAAACACTCGGATACGTTTGGGTATTTGTAAAACTAGCCTGTACACCATTGGAGTCACGAATAAAACTACCATCAATGGTCCTGATTGAGACATTTTATTTATAAATACTGTTTCATAACGAAATGTTTTCGTAACAACCAACTTTTATAACTGATATCTATATTAGTCAAAAAAGATACATGTCATGACTCATGTACAGTAATATTACAGTTTTAAATCACCGTTTGTCTTTCCTTCGAGTTTGAGTATGAATTTTGCTTCTCATTCCAGAAGTAAATTTGCTGTCAAACTGTTCTTCATCGTATTAGTTTCAAGAGAGGAAATTTAATTTACTTCAAATACATGCACACCATGAATAAATCCAAACAAGTCCTTCGGCTTCCCTCGCGGCAGATTTACAAATGTTATCGTTCCCGCGTTCACCAGAAGCAGTTTCCAGGCTTCGCGCGAAAAGGCTGGTTTCACGGATGAAATCTAGTTAATCCACCGGCCGCCCAGGCTAGAATTTTGTGGTTTTTAATCAGAGCGAGAGGCGACCACGCCTCCTCGCAGACGTTTGACACAAAAACGGCGTCTGCAAGGCGACCAGTTTGAATCCCACAGTATTGAAACCAACCATTTTTTTCTTTTTCTTTTTTTCTTTTTTACTCCTTTTAGTCTTCTTTTATTTTCTCTTTTATAGGTAGAAACTATTTCCCGAACCCAACGTGACAAAGAAAAAAATAATGGTTGGCTGGCTGCGGTGGGATTGGAACTGGTTGCCTCTCGCTCTGATAACACAATCCTAGCCTGGGCGGCCTGTGGTAAATCAAGTCACCACCCAGAAAATGCGCTTTTACTTTCGTCGGAGGCCTGGTGGCGAGTGCTTCCAAGATGGCTGATATCGGAAAACGTTTTCTATGTGGAGAATACAGTTTGATTTTGACCAACTTGGGAAGAACGGCGAATCTTTTTTCCCCAATCAGCTCCTCAGCGAGAATAAAGGTAAGTTTATCAGGTCGTTCAACATTGTATACGGAAGAGTAGACAGTTGTAATAGGACTGGAACAATGTAGAACTATAGAAAGTCTGTCAGATGTTTGGCAGCTTTTATAGCTCCAACAGAAGTACAATCAGTGGAGTGTAATTCACACTTGTGAAAAACTTTAGCTTTACTTTATTTACTTTGTTTTCGTCCTCTGCAATAATAAGTAAACTCTGACAGAAAAGCCAAAGCCAGAGGCTTAAATGGCTTGGTGTGAGCAGATGTTAAACACCATAAACATGAAACAAACACAAGTTTAAGAAAATAAAACAAAATTTTCCATTCTTTCTGCTGGTTATTTTAGGTCGTTTTTAATGCCATAGCACAGTGCAAACAGATTTTACATTTGCATAAAATGAGCACAAACAAAGCGCTTGTAAACAAGTGTTTATTTTATACTTATGTAACTTAGGCCACGAGAATGAAAGTTATAGATTTGCGTCCACCGCCCGCATGGTCCCGAAGCCACCGCACGAAATTGTCATTATTTTCAAAAACTTTCATTATTTCCAAGAAAACATAACAAATACAAGTTAACAGTGTCCCTAAACTTCTTAACATCCCAAAAACTACCAAAAGAACACTTTTTTTCATACCCCCTGTTCCTTTTATACCTTTAGTTGCAAATTCATCGATCGTCAAGCCAAGTCCAGGCCGGCCACGAGCACTACGCACACAAAATGCATGGACGCAGCGCGGGATTTTTCTCTAGTCTCTGTACCACACACACGTACTGTTGTCCTATGCAATACACACGCACTTCATGTACTCAGAAGTCCATGTGAAAGGTGTCAAGGGCGTCACTAGAGACTTACCTATGTGTTTTATGGTGTCTACTACACCAGTAGTTTAGTTCACCTGAAAATAATGAATAATGAAAACATGCCTCATGGGTTTTTGAAAATCCTCGGACGAAAATCTATAACTTTCATTCTCGTGGCCTGAACGAAAAGACCGGTAACCACAACATGCGCTTCGATAAATCTTCTGTGCATATGGAAGCTGTTTTCATCATAAAACTAACCGATTTCAGAGAATCAAATTAAAGTTAAATTTTGCATTTATAATACAGTAGTCTGTACGCCCATTTTACTGATTTACTAATCCTGGTGAAAAGAATTCAAATCAAATCTGGCAGTGAAACGATTTCGGTTTGGTGGCGAAATAACCTGTAACTTATAAATTCTAATGACGACTCAATTTACTTAAAAAGCTCACGCACTTACCTTTTTATGAAGCGAAAACTCCCTCAGTTTAAAACTGATCAAAATTCTGCTATTTCGAATAGTCACCCGCATAAACTTGGTTTAAGCTACCCATAAGGCCCCAAGATGAAGCGCGCACAGGCTGCCCATCCCAATATATAACATGAAAAATTATTTGGAAGGAAAGCGATTAAACCACAGTGCTTATTTATCGGGAGCACAGCCAATCAGAGGGCGCGTTAGATCTGCTTGAGTAAGGGAAGCCTCACATATTGATTTTGCCCACAACTGAAACGCCAATGTTATGTTTCTGACTTTCTCTCGAGACTTCCCCCACCCCCTAGAAACATCAAAAATATTTATCAATATTTTTGTGCTCTGAAAACATTGAAAAAGTATTTAGATTAACAGAGGATGCCTTCTACGACTTTATTGAACCCCTACAGCTCCAGGCAAATTATCAACCTCCAACTTCTCCTTACATAACTCAAACAAAACAATAGAACTGGTAATGAGAAGCAAGGA
>JAODFW021653094.1:0-13326 GCA_027575235.2 Palythoa mutuki
TAAATTCGATGTTGCGGATTTTTGTCTGTGCCTTTCAAACTTTAAACTTATAGTTTTAAACAACTCCGCTCTGCGCTCGTAAAAAGTGAACGTCAGGCATAAATTCGATGTTTCAGTTTGTTGTTTGTTCCAGGGTGAGGCGTTTATTCGAGGGCGGCGTTTATTAATATTTTGTCTCTCAGGTGCGGCGTTTATTCGAGGGCGGCTTTTATTAATATTTTGTCTCTCAGGTGCGGCGTTTATTCGAGGGCGGCGTTTATTCGAGGAAATACGGTATTCCTAGAAAGCTTGGTAGAAAAATAAGGAAAGCTAGAATAAAGGCCAGGATCCGATCTGATTTGGCTTAGTTTCACTGACTCTACCACCCTAAACATGTATTTGTATTAAGCCTTGATGAATCAACGGCAGCTCAGTTAATTGATGAAAATAACGTCAATGATAAATAAAACACAGGTTAAAATGGCGGCCGTGAATAGTTCCTTAGAAATTCCGCAGTGAAACACAGAAAAAGCAGAGCAGATGTGGTATCTTGAACGCTGTCTTTATAAACACAAATAATAAACCTCAAATCCCTTGTTTACACCATAAATGACGATGAAAATCCCGTAAAATCTTGAAAATATAAGAGAGGTCGAAAAAACATTGTCCACTGTTCTATGTGTGACGAAAGATTTCCCGCCACACACTTAAGGGCCTGGTGGCTCAGCCAAAACGGAAATGAATAAACCGGAAGCATTTACACAGGTTCTGCGCACAGGTTTAAATATGATCTCTGCGAAGGGAAGAAATTAACGGGATATGAAATAAATTACGTTTTACCTGATTCGCAACAAACAAATCTCTTGCCAGATGTGTGCACCACCTGTTGTCTTCAAACCTTAAAATTTAGCCTTTTCAACATCTTACATTTAAGTTGTTTTTTTCAGAGGTACTGGATAATGTAGCAATTTTTTTTGCTGCATCAACTTAGTTCTTTTTTAAGTATTTTCTTTTAAGTGCCGCATTGGATAATTTAACGTAACCAGTATCATATATAAGAACCTTCAAGGAAGAATGATAGCTGCTTATTGCATGTGTCAAAGAGGTTTGCGTGTAGATTCCGTAATGGGAATTCTAGTAAAAACGTGACGCAAAAGGTGTTTCTTGGAACATTGCTCACTTTTATATAGAATGTATCGCAATGAGAGATTCTTGGAGAAATGCTCCTGGATTATACTTATAGAGAATTTAGCGAAAGCAGCAGCACATGACATATTTTTTGGAGGGATGCTACCGGATTCGTGAGCAGCTTCACAAAAGATACTTTTTGAAGGGATGTTCCCAGATTGTATGGGTTTTTTATTGTAAGTTTTAACAAGGAAATTTATTGTAATTCTTGCTCGGGGTGCTTCTAGATCGTATGAGGAAGTTAGCAACAACACACAGGATATTTTTAGGAGGGTGTTCCCCGCCCATATAAGGAAATTTATTGTGAGCAACAGCACATGATATATACTCAACGAGGGAAGCTTCTGAAGCTTCCACGGGAATTAATTCTAACCGACAGGGCATATTTAAAACTACAACTTGTTGCGCTTTTAAACGCATAAGAAATCAGATAAATTTGATGTTGCGGATTTTTGTCTGTGCCTTTCAAACTTTAAACTTATAGTTTAAACAACTCCGCTCTGCGCTTGTAAAAAGTGAACGTCCTGAATTCGATGTTTCAGTTTGTTGTCTGTTCCAGGGTGTGGCGTTTATTCGAGGGCAGCGTTTATTAATATTTTGGCTCTCGGGTGCGGCGTTTATTCGAGGGCAGCGTTTAATTGAGGAAATACGTTATGCGTTGTGTTAATAATACTAAAAACTTGCCTTTCAATCAACTAATTTCTTGACCGTTTAGGGAACCGCCAAAATTTTGAAAACGGTAGATTCACCTTAGTCAGCCCTACTTTGAAAAAGTTTCATTTTCTTTGAAGTTTTATGGTATAAATTGTGTAAGATAGGCAAATAGCGAGGCAGCTTCAGGTACTCTATATGAAAGACAATTTTAGGTCGCCTATATACTCGGCCGACGTATTGGTGAATATTTCGGCCGACATGGACTACACGCTTTTTTCATGTGAACCAGTTAATTTTGCTGGGGCTCATTGTTCTTAGTTTTTTGGTGATTTCAGCCTCAATTTGTTCTAATTTGTTCTTATTTTTGTGAGCGGTTTTTAATGAAGAAAAAACAAAATAAAACAAGGCATTGGAAAATTAAACGCCTTGTGCCACGGCACATGTATTGTACGGCTGAATTTAGAGATTTAAAAGGCGAACTGTAGTCTTTACCGTTACAGTGAATCTTTTTATGTTTTATGCTGTCTCGCTAAGTTTTAGTCAATTTTCTACCACAAAAACGTTCCTGGTTATCAAGCCTCAGCTTCTTAAATTTCGGCAAATTTGAGCGTGTACAGTACACATGATCCTCGTTGACTCGTGCTTTGCGCGAGCTAGCCCCCTCAAACAAAATATGCTGCGCGGTCTCTGAAAACGTCTTTATGTTGACACGATATATTTATTACACAATTCAGATTAAATGAGTGATTTCTTTCAAGTTGCAATAAAATTCTATTCTTTTAACTTCATCAGTACATTTGGCTTCCTCATTTGATTTCACGATGACAGATCTATTTTAAACTCGTTGCCCCAATTCAGAAGATAGTCTGTGTATGTACTGGTGGTGGACTGAAAGAGCAAGTACCAGCAGGCAAATGCAACCAATGTTATGACTGCCGACTCCAAGCAGCGAACATCTGGCGACCAGAATAGAAAATTCTTCAATTTAGTACTGCGAAATTGTTTGAATGAAACTACTGACGCAATATTTTACCATCTTGTGGAAAAAAGTGTTTGAATTTATATTATGCTACAAGTATAAACCTGAAAACGAAATGTCCGGCTACAGTGTAAATCATAACCTGAAGGTAAGACGCTAGCTCAGTAAACTGAACCAATTTAGAGCGCTTTTCTCACCTCTTTCTCCAATAGTAAGTAGTCAATTCAAGAGAGCGGTACTTTATAAGATTCTAACATCGATGTTATTTTTATTAGGCGGAAGATATGTCAATTGTATATGTACGCAAATTAGACGACTTCGTCAAAAATTATGAATAGAATTGATCGACGCAACAATACTATTAATATTATGAAGTTCGCAAAAATTGTACATCTTGTTCGTTGCACAAGTTTTTCTTTTATTAGATTTTATTAAAAGGACAAAAAGCACGTATTACGTTGCCATATGAAGACACGAAGATTGAACCTTAAGTTTAATCCAGGAAGAGCCAAACATTCTAGCCGGAACGACTTCAAGTTTTGCCATCTTCAGCAAGCACGGCAAAGTCGAATAGCCAAAATGTCACAAGGGCTTATATTCTAAATTTAAACCACTTCAGGTCTAATCTCTTAAGCTTTTTAAGACATAAACATCTATCTAACCGTGGATTAAGTCAAGTTACAGATAAAAACAGGCTTAAGTCGAGGAGTGTTTTAAAGGGTATTTTTTGCATTGATAAGCGCTATGAGTTTTAAAAGCTTGAAGTTGAACCGTTTCAGGAAATATTTTTAAAAATATAATGTTTGCGAGCTCTTAGGTCAAGGTTGTTAATTCTTTCGTTTTTTTAAATTCAAACCCGAGCGAATAAATTTTACAGTTTCACCAACAAACATTCAGCGTTTTCCGTCAATTTTCAAAAAACTAAAATTAAAGAGTACTGAGTACTTGTTGTGATAAGAATAGAGTAGTATAAATGATGCAATTATTCATTTCTTGGTATCGGAAGTCAATGTTTGTTTAACTGCTTTCCATATTCATATAGTTCGTGAGATGCTTTCAAAATAATATATAATTTCTTGCTTCTTGTGCATTCAGGTAGTCTGTTTGCTCTTCGCAGCTTTAAATAATTTTCGGCCTCTACAAAGAGACCGAGTTGACAATTGCTTCTAAAGAGTGGCGACAGGCCAGGCCTGTCTTTCATCTAATCCGTTTTATCTAGCTTTTAGTAGCAGATCTATTACAGATATTGGCTTGAGGGCTTGGTTTACTTTTAGAAGCCTTCGAAAAGTGTCGGCGTGTTTTTCTAATGGACAGGAGGCCTATTGGCAATGTATCATTTTATAGAATCCATCTCATTTCGATAGGATTTACTTTTTTGATGTCGGCTGTCAAACGGCTTGACAATGATTGACAGGTGACAGGCTTGAAATGACAGGTCAAAATATACAATATTTGCACCGACTTTGCTTATGTCGAGAAACTCTTCTATCAACACAGATGAGCATCGCAGAAACGATTTTAATATTTCGATTTGAAATGGAACAAAACTACGAAACTACAAATTATTTTCTGATTGTACACGGTTAGTGCAAAGGCTGTTTATTCGTTGGTTTGTTGAAGCCGGTACTATTTTAATTAAAATTGAAATTAAAACCCATTAAGAAGCTGGTCTGATTGTACAAACTTTAGTTTACTCTTGTACAAAGGATTAAGAATTTTACAACTCCCAATCTAAACAGTTATACTGCTTCACAATCAGTTAGGCTTTAGCCTTTGATCAGGGCAAAATCTTTGTAAGTAAATTAGGGTAAACATTTAACATCGTCTTTATGATTTTCTTTGTGTTCGGCTCCTTATGTGTCGTTCACCACAAAAAGTATATTTATTGATATGTAGAGTTCTTTTAAAATGCAGATAAAAAAAACCATTCACGCATTAGATATCAATTTCTGTTGTTGAAAGTACAAAGGACAATTTTCGTTTGAGCGTCAACTTTATCGTCATTACAAAGCCCGTTACAAATGCTAGAAAGTATATTTTATATTTTTTAAAATACTTTTATGCAGATGACTGAAACTAAGCTATCATTTTCCTTCGCCTTGTGTGCTTTCCGTGTAAACAGAAACTCTCAAAGTTCTTTATACTCTTCTGTTCTTTTTGCTGGCTTCCAGCTAAGTTGTAAAATCGATACGTTTTGTTTGTCTGGACATGTTGCTGTAGGAAAAGTGAGAAATAAATTGCTAAGTCGCTGGCCTTTCTATAGCTGTCATTCGCAAGGTGGAACTTGACATTTCCATATAAATATAAAGAAAAGGCGACCCGCAGCTTCAAACCCGCCCTCTATTCCTGTTGAACACAATAACAGCCTATAATCAAAAGGGGCGAGTAAAATAATGAAGCGGTTTTAAAAGAAAATGCTTTCTTAGAAAACTGTGTTTGCAAATTGTTGACGAGAAAACCTTCCCAAGAAACAGTTGGTTATCGATGTGTCTTAAAGACGTTCTGCTTCAATCACATTTCTTCCTGCAGAAAGTTTTTCGCAACCAATTACGAAGTCTTATATCTCGGCTTGAATATATATGGCGGTTTGTTTCACAGCGCATAAATGTTAATAGATGTTCTATCACTTTTTCTGCCCTCTCAACAGATTGCGATCTCGTGCAAAGATGGAAATGGTATTGGTTTTTGTTTGGGAATCTCAGCAGATTCGTCCCCCGTTTTCCCTGGCTTTATTCTTTCAAATGAAACTCTCACTTTCGATGTGTTCTAAAAGTGGTTTTTCTCTTACGTATGGTTTTTTTCTATTCACTTACATTTGGGGCAAAAATCAGATCAAATTGCAAAGTCGAAAGCTATCAAATGATCATTGATGTTGAAAGAAAGTTGCGCAAAACAACTGGAATTCAGGTATTGCAGAAAGTTGATGTTTTGTAAAATTCTTTGCTTTCATGTGCTTCGACATTTAGCTTTGAATATTCTCTGGCATATTGTTGAAACATGCGGGTAATAACAAGGTCGATCAGTTTGTATTTCTAATGAACAAAGTTGAAGCTAAAACATTTTCTTTTCAATTACTCTTCCGAAATCAGGATGTCTTCTTCGGCTAAGGCTTTTTTTTATTTTCTCAACACGTTACCTTAATTCCAACATCCTATGTTAAAGCACACAAATAATAAATCTAGTAAAAAGTATTTTTCTTTATTCATTTTTATCCGGGCAAAACAAAACTCTTATCGCCTCAGTTTCGTGACTAGTGGGTGATTGTGAACAAATTTTGTTTCCTACACTGTGTGTTGTAGCCCTCGGTTGCTCGCCGAGTAGGCACCACAGCACCACCGAAATTAGTGGAATCGGCGCCAACATGTCGTCTTCATATTAAAAAATCATTTTAAGAATAGATATTGCGGACAGGGATACTTGAATCACAAGATATTTCCGCGCGTTGACAGCGCGGCAAACTCTTTCATCTTTCTTGTTTGTGATTATAAAGTGTCTGTGGTTTGTAAAGAGACAGCCCCCAATTTTAGTGTGAATATGGCGGGGCATTAATGATCTCTTCTCAGGGGAAAGCCTACTAATGCTTTAGAAGGATTTCTGAAGCAAATATTACCAAGACAATTATTCACCGCACATAGAGATGAAAAGTATAGTCCTTTATTATCAGCGATTTATTAGTGAGCGCAATAGACGAGTGTTTGGAAATTGCCGAGATCTTAATATGCGTGTATAATTTGTTTGATACCAGTAGTATTCCATTTTTACAAGCAATAGAACCTGTATTCTATCTTTCTTAAATGTGGTGCATTTTGACGCGTAATGAAGGAAAACTTAATGAAACGACAAGATATGCCTTGACAGATGGATGGCACAAATGACAGATGCACATTCCGTATTTGTTTGCTTGCGATAGAGCGCTGTCACGATATAGATGAAAAGGAGCTGTGAAAAACAAATTATGTGCCCTCATTGTTTACTTTGTGAAAGCTTTCAGCACTTCAGTGTATAAACCAAAAGAATAATATGTGTTTCTTTGAGCCACCCGCAAGCATTTCATTGTTTTTTCTATTTCGTGATAGGGAATAGAATATATTATAGTTTGGAAAGAATGGGCAAGTGGAAAAATTTTTTCGCCAATGTGGAAGCTTTCTCTCTCCGTCCTAGATGTTCTAGAATTCTCCGGCGGTGTACGCAAAAGCAATTGACAGCTAAAGCACACTGATGGAGGCATGAATTAACCAGATACCATCACCAATCACCTAATAACTTCCCGGCAACGTCTTTTCATTTTTATCGCGGGATATCATCTGCTTGTTTGGGCAAAAGACAAATACTATTCGCATGTATTCATGGCCAAATGTCATTTCACTATCACAGCTGCTGCGGCCTACAGAGTTCTTGTCACCAAAATGTCTATTATCCTTTTCGAGAGAAAAAGCAAAACAAACACAGTCGGCACTGAAAAATGCCACTAGGCTTTAGGGGTAAATGAAAGTTAATGTATACAGCTCGTGAGCTGCCGTAATTTTAAGCCGAAGAGATCATTTGGTTTTAAGAGGGTTTAGAATCTGTTATCGCCCACATAATTGTTTTGTTAATTTCAGAATTAATTATGCAAACAAAATTAGAAACGAGCAAGTTCTCTGACGGACTCTGGCTACAAATTTTTAAACTTGGAAGAAACCTGTTTTCTATTTTACATTCGCCGTGTGTGTTAATTCAGAAGCCAGAGATAAGCACTGATCAGGCGCTGCGTACAAGCGCCTGGCTGGCGGACACACAGTGTCGTTAATAGCCGGCCAATACGCACCGAGGCGTAGCGTGTTATTTGCCCTAGCTGTCAAACCCATTATATGTGTCAACACGCTATCTAATCTCATTCATAAGGGCCACAACGCCCGCAGCCTTGATTGATTAGATGATAAGATAGCTGTGAAAGTGTCGTCGGTCCAATAATATAGTAATGCAAACAGACCACGGAAAGGTTTCTTCAAACGTGTTTTCACGCAAATGTCTTTCAGCGGCACAGCGGCCGAACTGTAAAAAGAAAGAACCTTGGAGTTAAAAAATTCCTCTCTTTATAAATATTGCATACGACGACACCGTGACCAGAACTGCTCGAAAATTGACAGGTTTTACATCAGTCTCTTCAAAGGGCCAACAATAAGTGACAGAAAGAATTGAGGAAGATTGACATCCTGATTAATGATAACCTGTTCGCTGACACTAAAGGTGATCCGCTACTTAATTAACTTCTGTGTTCTCATTGGTCAGCCAGTAAATCATCAATCAATATCTCATATAGCCAATTATCTTGATGTCTCAAACTGACGTGTCTGTCATGTTGATTATCCAATCAATGAGTCAAATATCGCGAAGCAAGCCTTTTGATTGGAAGGCGGCTTATGTCCTCTAATCTATCCAATTCATTTATGAGTGAAGTGCGTTCGAGCTTTGTCTGAAGTCGGCTTGTTTCTTGTGAATCTACGGCTTTCATTGTGCCGTATTTAATATTTCAGTGCGCTTGAGCCGCGCACATAGTGAAGACTATGCCATCGTGTTCGCTCGGAGTGAATTACACACCACCAGCCAGCGAGATTTCTCTTTCCAAAGCTAGAGTTCCGCTAGAAGCTCTTCAAATGTTGACGCAAAGTGTTTCTAAGTGTGGTCAAGAATATATTCAACCTCTTCCTTTGAAGGTAAAAGCCCAGTTTTAGAATAGTTTATTCTCCAATATTGAAACACTTTGTTCATATGAAAATTATTATTACCGCACCCGCAAAAACAAACTCAATTTTAAGTAGAAATTTTCTAAGAAATTTTTCTTTGCTCATCTTGTAGGAAGAAGAACAGAAAAAATCACCTTTGGCTTTGCTTGCCGCGACTTGTAGCAGCATCGGCAAATCGGAGACGGCTAAAACAAACGAGAACGAGAACTCATTTCAAGCAAACAAGATAAGTAGCACTGAAGAAACGAGATCTTCGTTCAAACCTTACAAACAGACCTCGGAGAAAGGAGACGATATGGTTGACAAGGCAGGTTTCCGATCGCCAAGTAAAGAAAATCCATCACTTTCTCCTACGTTAAACACTAATTCAAAGGATCAAGGCTCTACGAAAACTCCAACTTACCAATATGGTCCTCATGTCGACAGTGACAGTCAACATTGTGTCCACTCTCAGGGACGGATTTGCGGTGTATTTTACGACTCTGTAGTACAGTCTGCTCCAAGTGGAGTGCACTCGTTGCACAAAGACTGTTCAGGGTCGTGTGCAACACATCCTGGAAGCCTGGTCCCTTACAAAGCTGCACTACCGTTCGCTCCGCCGCTGACGGGACAAGATCCAACAACGGTAAAGACTCATGCACTGCCAACATCAATGGCAAACGTTGGTTATCCTTCCGCACAGTGTGGTTGTGGGTTTTGTATGTCTCATACAGCAGACGCTAATTCGCAAGGACTGTCCCTTGGAAATCTGGCTGCAAGACCTCTACAACTTCACAACCCGAGTACACCCTTTTTGGACTATCTTCAACGAACAGTGTGTCGAGATGCAAACTGCACTAGTTGTAAACCTCAGACACCATACGGACTATACAGTCCATCTGTTCCACAGCAGTGCGGCCCACACTGTGTGCAATGCGAGAATATGAAAACAGAGCAGTCAGGCGCACCGTCTGCACTGCAGTCTTATTATTACCAACCCCACAGCTTGCCTTTGTTCACAGGTTCGCAGGACGAATCGCAACCTTTTGTTTGTAACTGGGTTTCAGGTTCGAAACACTGCGGCACAGCATTTCCTACTTCGGAAGATTTATTTCAGCATCTCCGGACACACACACAAGTTGGGAACCCTGCTTCTAATCAACCACAACTGTCTTGCAATGTTCACGGCTGCCCTTGCAAGCTGCGAGAAAGTCCTACTCCTCAGTCTGCATTATCTTCCAGCTTACACTCCATCCGATATCGACCATACTATTACAAGCCGTCAGCTTTGCCTCCAGGCGGATGTTACCCAGCTTCGCCCTACACAATGCATGGACTGACTGCTTATGATCATCACAGGGTTTTCAAATAGCCCTTACATAAAATGATTTTATTTTAAAACTATAATTAGGGACAAAAGATAGGAAAAGAAACTCAGTATTATATAACTAAATGCTGTTGCAAGGAGTCATGGCAGTTTGTGTTTTTATACTTCGACAGCGCAAAAGATAAGAAGTGAACTTGCAATGAAGAGATTTTTCGGGGTCCGTTTTACAAAAAAAGGTTGCCAAATTTTGTGAATATTCCGCTTGGGGTGACGAAAGTGTCAGGTTTGATATTTTGCAGATACCTTGTAAAGAAATGGTTTAATTTGAGTTTTAATAGAAAGTTTCACTTTCAAATGTTGATTCTTTAAAATTATCTTTGGTTCATCCAAGCCTAGAATGTCGGCATTAATACAATACATAAGGTTATACATTTCTGAAACAAAAGAATACCTGTATGTTATGAATAAAACATGTTTAATTGCTCCAAAAGAGTGGGTTTGATGTTTAGGTTTTCTTGCACTGATGTGGCATTATCTTATTCGGGATCTTTTTGAAAATCACTCACAACCTTTTGATGGCGAACTCACACTTTAATCTTTAAAATTAAAAATGGCAAAGGGAAAGACAACGGTTATCATAGAAGATTGTATCGTGTATTTGGTTTGGCGAGATAAAAAAGGCTTGTAATTTTTCTCAAATTAAAACCGCCATGGGGCAGAACGCAACACAGCCGGCGAATATGGCAAAGTGATGATCCTTTTTAGCTCTTGAAAAACCTCAAAGCTTCCGAATTGCCGAAATTGTAGTTGATAGACACATGTCTCACTCTAGTTATTAAGACGGAGTTTTCTTCTTCAATCCTAAGTGACAGCTTTGACAAGTGTATAGGAAGCGGCATAGATAAAAAGGACGTTTTCATAAGTCTAGCCATATGTCCAAACAAACAGAAACATTTTCTAAGGGAGTTCAATTTTCAAAGGCCGACGAAAACGACTATTAGGCTTTATTTATTTATTTTTTATGTCGGTTAGCACGCGTTTTCCACACGATCGATTACGAAATGTCAATCAAAGTGGCATTTTGTTGATGTCCCGCTGTGAAAACCAATCTAGTTGCTAGTGCATATTCGTGACAAGGAAGCAAGCTGTCAAAGAGGGGACTTCTAACTGAAAATTAAATGAATATTTTCAAGTTGATCTATCTTAATGAGATAACATTAACAACTGTAAATCACTTTAACTTAAAACAAGACCGCTTGTCAAATCCAGACAATGAGACGATTTGATGTTTGGCAGGCTATCAACACTGCGCGAAATGAAAAATGAAAATCCATATATCGGCGCATTTGAGCTGATGTGTTATCCCTTCAGACTCAAGTGCCCCACCATATATATTTCCTTCTGCACTTACTTGACCTAAATTGACAGCAAAGAAACTTCGATTGAAATATTTTAACCTTAAAAATAAATCACCATTTTCCGCAAATTGTTCTCAAGTTGTTGCGGATAAGTACTACCAGTTGTTGAAGGTTGATATTTCACAACTTCCTGAAATACTGGCCGTGTTTTAGGTGATCAATTTGGCGATGAAGACAATTGATGGATATACTTGTCAACCACCTTCAAATTTGCAAATTTGAGAGACTAGGATTAAATTTTTGATGGACATCGGCGTTTTTCACAAAGGGGCCACGTTTCAACATGTGCCAATAATACTTACAGCGTGGGTTCAAGTCGCACAAGCACTGAGGGCGATTGATTTTAATCAAATCAGCAAAAATGGAAGGTAATGAAAACTACGACAAACAGTAATTGTGGCCATAAAGAGTTTGATCCGCACATAGATTGAGCTGTTGCAATAATGTAAGTCTGTTTATCGTTGATAACAGAGACTCCTGCACGTCGCGTGGTTTTATAAATCTGTTCGTATATTCAAAATTATCTTGATCATGTCTTTGTCAGCATCACTCTTACAACATACGGAGAACTTCGTTTCACTATCTTTTCATCACTCAGAACTGCTAAGCTATTCGCACTTTATTACAGCTGATCGTCAGCTTTTGGAAATCAAATTAAAACTTGAAGCATATGTGCGAAGTTTTTTACCCTCCAGATATATTCCCTACTTGGCTGTAACATTTTTACTTTCGACTCGTACAAACAGATGAAAGCTGTTTTCATACCTAGTGACACAGGCGCTAACAGGGATTATGGAAGGATTACGGTTCCTTCATGGTGGTATCTTTTAGTCATGTTTGGCATCGGAAGCTTTCAAAATCTGTGACATTAAGCATGAGATTAAAGGTGTTAACACCACTCTGTCAGTGTCTGGTGTAATTACAAAATGTGCTGTACTTTCAATGTAGAAATGGCATTAAACCTAGTTTTGCTTTGAATAGATGATAATTCATCAGGTTTTTCTCTCTATAGCCAGCTATTGAATACAAAATCAGTCAAAGAAAAGGATGAAAAGAATTTGTAGAAGGAGAGGGGAAATGTCTGGTTTGGAAAGTGTTGTTCAACATAATATAGAATTGAAATTATAAAGAAATGCGGCATTCGCTTTTTATTTTGCCGGAATTTTTTCCTTTGAAGTGCAATGCGATAACAAATACATCTCAAAAGTAATATAATACAAAGTTTCCTCTCAGACTAAAACATACACGTAAATGCGGTGCAAAAATCGCTTCAAATGCAATTAATACATTTCAAGTCAACCAAGAATTGTCTTATCACATTTCTTCACAACCAAAAGTTCAAATCTTCAAGTCACGCAAATTTGCTGCAGGCCTAGCCTGAACTAAAAGCATATGCAGTGGTAGATTTATAGTAATTGATTTCTGCTGAACACACCCAGTACAAGTTATTAAAGTTATCTGTGATATTCGTCAGCAGTAGTTTCTGTTTTGCATATATTTTGCTTGGAGTCATTGGTTACCAAATTGCGCATTGACGGCACTGCAAGAGCCGTTTTTGACTCAAGAAAAGTAAAATTTTAATTTATGACTGATACATTGTTAAAATTGACAATCTGTAATCACCTTTTTTCGATACTGTAGTTAAAAGAACAAGCGTAGCTTCAGATTGCATTTTGGAAACTCGATGACGATCAAATTGCACCCCTTTCAGTTTCAGATTAAGACTTGGTTCGTTTTTTTAAAAAAAACAAGGTAAGTTATTATCATCACTTCTTTGGTACGCCGTATAATTGACTAGAATGAAAACAATTGACCAATTTTACGGTCGGGCCAAGAAATGAATTTCTTCTAGAATTATTTTGTACGGTTTACAGAATGGCATCAAAAAATTCAAAAGAAGGAAGTAAATTCACAACAGAGCTTCACTGTTAACTCAAACATTTAGTCAACAACACGGAATATCAAAACGAACAACAACTCGCCAACAGGCATGTAGTTTAAAATAATTAAAGATTGCATCTTTCAACAAAGATCAGTGATGGGAATTAGACTTTTTGGGGGGGAAGGTGGGTGGGG
>JAODFW021654124.1:0-13326 GCA_027575235.2 Palythoa mutuki
AGGAAAGTTTTTGTGGTAGAAAATTGACTAAAACTTAGCGATACAGCATTAAACATAAAAAGATTCACTGTAAAGACCGCTCCACAAACAATGAAGGTAGTTTGCACCTAAAAGCTGTACACTACATGTGTGGCGCAAGGCGTTTCATTTTCCAATACCTTGTTTTGTTTTGTTTTGTTTTTTCTTCATTAAAAACCGCTCACAGAAATAAGAACAAATTTAGAACAAATCGAGGCTGAAATCGCCAAAAAATTAAAAACAACGAACCTCGGCAAAATTTACTTGTTCTTATTAAAAAATCGTGTTTTTGCTACAAAAGCATGCGTATATTTTTAACTTTGTCTGTTAACACTGTCCAATTTCAACCAGTTTTCAGCTAAACCTGGCAATTGGTGCAAAAAATATAAAACCTGACCAATCAATAATTATTCAAAATTATTCCCAAAATGCTCAGAATTGGCCGAGAATGTAGTTTGTGGAAGTTTCTCAGGGTAGCACGAAGAAGCACGAGGACGTCTTTTTCACTCCGAGTTGCAAATCGCACGCTGTTTTCGCCTTCGGGTTTCTTTCTTTTGGATTCTGGTTCCTGAAAAAATTCTTCGAAACTAATTGTAAAGTTGGAGAGCTCTTCGTTCATTTTTTTTCTTTTTGCTGACTTTGAATAATCTAATTTGTAATGAATTGTACCGCGAACTGTAAAAATCGTCAGGTCACAGTCTTCTTTACATTGTCTCGGCATGCATGCACACACATTTCTCAGCCAATCAAAACGCGCGTTATATTTTAGTTGTTTTATAATTGTTTTCAGTAACTTTAAGTGCAATCAAGACGATCTAAAGCGGAAACAAATTTATTGAGACCTGTTAGTAGTTTCAACAACAACAACAACAACAACAACAACAACAACAACAATGATTTATTTACACTCAATAATTAAAAATAACAATAATTACAGAAGAAGATAAAGTTTACAAATATTTAAGTGCAGGCTACCTGTATATAACCATAAGGGCTAATCGAGACAGGTAGCCTTTAGACATTAATATTAAAAAATTAGATAAGTTCAGGTCGGGAATATAGATATAGGTACGGATGACTTAATCCTATCATTTCTCCCAAAGTCAAAACCGGGAGTCTGGGAATGAACGATTTTTTATAGTTTTAAAAATAGCCAGCCTCTAAATCCAAGCCTACTAACGTCTAAGAACATTTCATGCTAACTGCACACAAAATTTTCAGTAAATTGCATCGATATTGGTCCGGTTATATATTTCCAAACTGGTTATTAAAGAAAGTTGTAAAAAAGAAAAACGTTAATTAGTTAATGCGATATTCCTTATATGGCAAAATGTGCTCTCTGTGTTTGTTTAAACTTCAAGTAGACAAATTTAAAAAATGGTTACTCAGAATAAAAATGTATAGATGATATAATTTTGCAAAAAAAAAAAACTACTTATCTAAAATGAAACCCGACGTTTCGACTTAAATACTAGCTAGCCTTCCACAGGAGTAAAACCACAAAAACACTTAATTTTAGTCTCAAACTTTCAGACTAAAAACGAAAAATTTTTACAACAATTTTAAATATTTTACTTTTAAAAAATTTCATCTAAAACGCTTGCTAGTATTGATGTTGCTGGGAAAGATCAAACACTTTTTTGTAAAATTTACAAAACGGTAGCGCTTCAGCCAACAGCGATTCTCTTACAGCCGTAAGTCATGCCTCGCTAGCACTGTGTGCAGTTGTTGGTCATCACAAGCGATAGATAACTCCCCCTCCACAACTTATTTATACATTTCTAACCCGTTAACATGAATACGGTCTGCTAAGATCGATAACAGCCCGGCCATATCCGAGACCCTGAAAATGGTAGAATGTTAGAGACATGACTACTTTTTTCCGACCGCTTTTCTTGAAAACGGGTTACATTTACTACTGATTGTGGGATGCGGAGCCATGTCGGTTACTGAGCAAAATATGTTTTTGTCCTGTTTGTTGGCATTCAATTTGTGAAAGGGATAATTTCGTAATAGCTTTCTTATTTTTTAAAATATATGTTTATTGGCTTATTAAGTAGAAAAAAATCAATAACAGAATCAAGCATGCGCGTTGAAATTTGGCAAAACAGTAAAATTCATTTGAGGGAAAAATAAAAAGTTTTTAGTCTAAGACTTCCACGGTCCTGACTGGTTTAGCTTTATAAATATTCTTACTTATTTTAAATTTTCTTATAGGTTAATTCTGCCTCGCACGTAACAAACTCGTTCCTAGGCCTTTTTTCTAACTTCTAGGGAAAAGTCCTGGGAACGAGTTTAACGTTGGTCGGTCGGCAAAAAAAAACTTTCAAAATTCAAAAAAGACCTCAGATCAGTCTAACGGGCCCAGATATCGGAAGCGTAACGTTACTATAGAATACCAATAACAAAAAGCTACTTATTTAAACTTTAAGACTAAAAATTAGGAATTTTTAAACATTTTAAAAATGAAAAACTTTAATCTAAAGTGTTTATTTTTAGAAATTCCATGTCAATTTTCTCAGAGGAATGAACTTCATACATTTCAAAGTTGCGATTTTAGTCACTAAAAATACTTTGTAGTATTGATGTCGCTAGAAAAAATCAAACACTTTTTTGTAAAATGTAAAAAACGAGCTTCAGCCAACAGCGATTCTCTTACAGTCGTAAGTCATGCACTACGTATCTCGAGAAACGTGTGCAGCATGTTGGTCATCACAAGCGATAGATAACTGCCCCTCCACAACCTATTTATACTTTTATCAAGTGTAGCGCCGCTGGATGTGGGATGCAGAGCCCTGTCGGTGACTGAGCCCGTCTCCCAATATAAGGTCCAGTTCAGATGTCGATATTCACATGTGTCAAGTCTAATGCAAATGAGGTAGAACAATAGTGGCCTGCTTGCAGCCCAGGCAGTTGGACGTTTTTTTAGCGCGAAAAACTCACAGGGCGACACGCGTTGTCGCCATCTTTGATTTAGTGGTCGAGCAGTACTGGGAGAAAGCGTTTCCCCGCACGCTAGCTCCCAGTACCGCTCGACCACTGGAAATCAAAGATGGTGGCAACGCGTGCCCTGTGAGTTTTTCGCGCTACAAAAACGTCTGGGCTAAGAACACGCAAAAATGTTTGCGAACGAATACAAACCCGGGGCCTCGTTTCAAAACAAGGGAAAACATAGATCGCGCAATACAGGCGATGGAGGGTTGCCAAAAATGTCCAGACACGCTCCGATGAAATACAATGGAATGAAATTCCATTATTACCCTGCTTGGAGTCCGTAGAGACTATGAGAACAATACACAACAAGATAACACTTATAATCAGGCAGAAATGGGGTTTTAAAAAGTTTTCTTAAACTGTATTTTGCATTGACATGAGACCCGAAGAAAATTATCTAAGAACCGTCGAAAGGCTGTCAGAAGACAAAACTGTGCGTGGTGATGACCCCCATAAAACCAACGACAACTGATATTTCTTGCCACCTGCAAAGCAAGAGTTTCTGAGAAACACAATTCAAACACAGTTTGTTTCAGTAAAGTTCAAGTCGATTCAGGGACGAATGGATCGAGAAAGAAGGCGAGGGAGGAGGGAGAGGGTAGGTAGTAACCCCTCCACCAAGCACAAAAAATACCCCAAAACTGTCACAAATAACATTTTAGAGAAACTAAATCTAAAATTTCCCTGGACAGACACCCCAGGCTAGACCCCTCACCTTAAAAGATTGGCCCTAATGTTTCAGAAGGCGGAACGGGTGAATATCGGTTTTTCTATGTGTCTTGGAATTTCTAATTAATATCAAATTATGCAAATAAAACCTCAGCTCAGCTTAAGATCATAGAGTGAATTAACGCTCGCTTAACAGAAAGAATATTTAGTCTTTTGTGTCTTAATTTCATTTGAAATAACAGTGTTTCTCTAGCTGCCTAAGAACACGCAAAAATGCTTACGAACGAGTACAAACCAGGGACTTAGTTTCAAAACAAGAGAAAACAAAGATTACACAATGCAGGCGATTGAGGGTTGACAAAACATGTCCAGACATGCCAGCCCCAATGATATCTAACGGAATGAAATTCCCAGGTGGTAGCCACCACCAAGCACAAAAAATTCCCTAAAACTGTCGAAATCTAAATTTCAAATTTCCTGGGACATACAACCCCCCCCCCCCTTCCTTCCCAAATCTCTCACTCTAGAATTTTGTTTCTAATGTTTGATCAGACACCCCGCTGTAACACAAGGTGGGACGGATGGAGATCGGTTACCCTATGTATCTTAAGATTTCTATTTTATATCAAATTATCCACATAAAACCTTTATGTTCAGAGCTGAAGAACTTGGAGTGAGTTTATTCAGTCTCAGTTTCTATCCTAATTTCATTTGGAATAACTGTTTCTAAAGCTAAATGTGTCAGTTATTACAGAGGCAGCCCATGTAAATCCATGTGGTGAAATTAAGTGTTTATAGACTTCAAAACACGGCGCCAGTTTGATTGGGAAAAAAGAATGAAAATAACGAGTGCCGCCGATGTATTAGCAAACAATGTTCTTTGCCAGTTTGGGCAAGACCCAACTTTGCGTTTACAATCGAGCAAACGTAACTTTTCCCCAAGTCAAACTGGCGCAGTCAAACTTTAACAACTAACATTTTGAGTTTTGAGAATGTGATTAATTAATACTTGGTTGCATAAGAAAGATTTGCCGCTAATTTGAGTTTTGAGATAAAAGACGTTTTTGTTGTTTTTCTATTCTGGTGGTTGAAAAAGTGCAAAAATATTTTGACGTGAATGCTAGCGAGTTACTGGGTAAATTATAGTTTTCGGAGGACAAATGACTGGGCCTGCTTGTCTACTATATGTGTTGATGAATGAATGTTGTTCTGTCAAACATGATTTAAGAAATGTTATTTGATAGCGCATATTTTGATATTAGAGACAATTTTAAATGTTAATGAAAAAGGTAAAAAATCTCTTTTTGCCTTTTTTGTGGCTAAGGTGGAACTGATCACAACAGTTCGGGAATCAAAATGAAAAACACAAAGTGCGCTTTAATCATTTTGTAAAGAAATGACCTTTATTTAACGTTTTTTTATAATGAATCATCTAGTTAACTCTTAAGTATTTTGTGTATATTGCTCAAAGATCATTGACTGGGCTCAATTGTAAAATGAAGTTCTTGCAAAATTGAGACTTTCGTCTTCGTGTTATTAGTAAAACGTTGGTCACTCTATTATACCATACGTTTACACCAAGTGTATCAAATATTTTAAGTGAACAGAGCAGGGTGAAAAGGGAAGCTTTCAAGTTTACTGAATGG
This sequence comes from Palythoa mutuki, assembly GCA_027575235.2. Lineage (NCBI taxonomy): Eukaryota > Metazoa > Cnidaria > Anthozoa > Zoantharia > Sphenopidae > Palythoa > Palythoa mutuki. The sequence continues at coordinate 5,328 of JAODFW021654124.1, forward strand.
AAAGCGTGTAGCTATATAAGTGTGATATTTAGAACTTACTCACTATAATGACTAACTTATGCTAATACCGCGTGGCGCCGTGATTGGCGCAAGATCTCTGCCGTCCAAAGACAAGATCTTGGGCCCAACTCCGGCTGAGCTGAGTGTTGAACATTTGTGTGACCTTCTTTTCAGTCAAAGTTGACACAGTTTTCCTTCTTTACGGGGTTGGTAAAATGAGTACCAGCTTCTGCTGGCCGCGCGAAGGAATAGTGTCCCATCCAGGGGGAGTCAATGACTCTTACGCGACTAAACAAACTGGAGATAAGCACCGCCTCCAATGGTTTACTTGGGACTGTAAAAGCCAATAGGTGCAACAATCAAACACTTACTAAAATACTTGTATAGGATTAATGTGCGAAAATACTTCCGAAAAGGATTAATTCTCCTTTGAATTTTAAGCGCTTTGTGTGAACTGCCTCAATCGGAGATCTGTTACGGTTCCCCCCATGGTACATAAGCTGAATAAGATAACAGATAACTCAATCATACTCAAGCAAACACAAGCATAAATAAAGGAATCATGTATGTGTCAACGTACAGAGATATACAATAAAGGGCAAACACAGGACTACTTAGAAATATCCGTTAAAAGCCATAAAAATTCAGTGCTAACGCGAGAAAATTGATACGAACAAACGCACAGACACGTGACCCACAGAAATTTGCAATCGTTAACGCCTGCGACATATAAAAACAAACACTTATTCATTCCACACAAGATAAATAAACTAAAATTCTGCAGACGTGAGAATAGTATGTTTATTGTAATATATGCTGCAGACATTTTGAAATTATAATATATCTTTGCTATTCATTCTTTTATGTTTTGTTTGTTACGTTTGGGCATACCCCAACAACATCGACATTTCAATATATTACTGCAGCAAAAAGTTCCCAATTGCGAACTAGAAAACGTGACTAAAATTTATTTGGTTGAAATTATAAAGTAACGCAAAAATATCCATTTGGGATAAATTTTTTGTTAGTTCTTGAGTAATTAGTTATAGTCATTACAAACTGGCAATCAAATTTGGTATCGTGTGTAAATCCATCGAAACAATGGTTGTCGCTATTACAAAAGTTCACGATTTGTCCTTTGATCAAACAGACCACTTAATACGAAAATGGCTTCAGTTCTATTGAAATTGAAGTGAATTTTAAATTCAAATTTTCCAAAGGTATTCAATTTCGATGTTTGGTAAAGATTATTACACAGGTCGTATGAAAAGGATGCTATTGATGGATTGTAATAAAAAATATCATAAAAGCTTTGTTGTGATGCAAAGTGAATTCAAATGTTTCAGTAGTTGAATGGTTAGCTGGATCACAACAAACGAAAGATATCTCGGAGCCTGCAAGTTCAAACTTGTACACAAACTCTAACCCTATGTACACATCTTTGTCACAACATCCATCAGCGGTCAGAATATAACCGCTAGTAAAAAACATTGGATTTTCTAAATAAACTACACCAATTAAACCTGTTTCCAAGTTTTCTAAACAATCCTGAATTTCATGAAACGGTAAAAATTCAATTTTTGATAAAGAAAATAAGTTATCAAATTTCTGGTGAATTCTGTTTTGAAAAGTAGAGGTTCCTTGATCTAAACCTGAGCGGCTTTCCTTTCAATCATAAATTTAATCTATTGACGGACGCGGCCGTAGATATAGGGGAGCAATATCTTTGTCGGCTTTTTCAAACCGCTTGGACGGACGAAAAAGTTTCAATTCTGTGTGCCAACATTTTATCCATATCCAGACAGGGTCGGGAAAACTTCATTTTTTTCCTAAGACTGCTGTGTTTCCCTCTAATTCTTTTTCTTGCATTCAATTCCTTTTCTTCTTGAAGAGATACCGTAATGAACTTTTCGCACGCCAAAGCAGCGTTTCGGGTCTCTCTAACGGGCAGACTGTGGCTCTCTTCCGCAGAGCGTATATTTTCTATTGAGTTTTTGTTTGGCTTGCAGAAAAATAATTTGCTCACTTCGTCGTCACTAGAACTACAAGATCCGTCTTCGTCAACAATTGCTTTCAACCGACTGCCTTGTTGAAAATGTTTTGAGTGACTTGAATGACCGCCATCGAACTGTAAATTTTTTTCATCCGTGTTTCTCTTTAAAATTCTCTTGCTCAAATCCCATCCATCGTTTTTTTCGCTTTGTGCATCGTCTGCTTTCAAACTTAAATGATCAGGTTTGTATTCAAAGCATTTTGAGTTAAAGTCGTCTTTACCAAGTAATGTATTTCGGCCCAGCTGACTAACGCCATTCCCTCCGTTACAAATTAACAGAGTTCTTCTTCGAGCTTGACAACTGCAGTCGACGAAAGAACTTTTCAAGCGCAACGAACGTGCAAAACAGTCGCAATTTATGCTGAATCCGTCATCTAGTGTTTGCCGACTAAATTTTTCTTCCAAGGTTTTAATGCAAGGGGTTTTTGCAAGCATCATTTTAGGTCTATAGATGTGGCTGCTTCTTCGGTTTTACAAACCACAACTTGCGTTCAGTGACAACAATTCTGGGTCCGTCCGAGAGGTTGTAATTAAACCTACTGTAGGATAGCGGAAAGCAAACTTCGTGATGTTTTTTTCTTTGTTACGCTCACAATAGGAGTATTTGAGTTTTATTCACAGTGACCGAGCACCAGACAAAAGAGCTCGTCATCTGATTGGTTAAAAAATCTATGTAATCGCGTGTTCTAATTAAGAGCGGAATAATAGTTATAAAATATTAATCCCCAGTTTTTGATTTTGTGATCTGAAAATGAAAATGTAGACGAAAAATAAAGCATTTAATGCATCATTTTAGGATTTTTTTGGTAAGACAACAATACACAGGGCTTATTTTTCATTTTGAATAAAATATCTTAAACCCTCTTTTGTTTTTCCTTTCTTTTGAATAATATGTTTTACCTCTCTTCGCTTTTGTTGCAATAATTGTACGACAGTTGTATGGCTGTAAAACTCAAAGGCTTTCTCAAATTATTTGCTTTCATCAATTTTCCTAAAACTTTTGGCTAAATAGCACATTTGATAGTTCAAACAGCAAATAGAAATAATATTCTACAAACAATAAAGTATATTTTCTTTAGGTCTTTCCGAAAGATGCATTCATGAATGACAGAAAGTTTTTTTTACAATTATTTACCAAACTTTATCATTTAGCTAAGTTTTGTTTTCGCTTTGCTGCGAGAGCTCAGTGTAACGTCCTCATTGAGAATAGATAGGTTTTCGACAATTTGTCGCCAGATCCCTGCTGAGCGAAAAGCTGTCAAGTTAATGCAATGTTAAAGCTTCAACTACCAACACTAAACGTGGACACAACGGTAACATTTGCCATTAGGACAGCTCAGTCGCGACTTGGCTGACCCCGCATGTCTTGTGAATGATTAAAACCGGACCTATAAAATATTCTCCGAAACGTATGCCCACAAAGTTAACTTCATCGATTGTTTAGAAAAAGCTTTAAAACCAAATAAATGAAAAAAAAAACTGTTTATAAATAAAACAGATTTCATCTTTTCCTCATAACTCTTATGTTACATATCGTTTTTAAATTACTGATTTGATATTTTAACTAAGAAAGGAAGAAATTCTTTTTTGCACGTCTTTGTTGCCATACTTGAATTTTGCCATTCCGTTTGTGTACAAAAAATCTAAATTAAACATTTGTAGAAATTATTTCCGCAGAGGTGGGCTTGTTTGTCTATTATGGAACTGTGGAAATTAATAAACTAAAATTTTAGATGCATAAAAGAAACAAAAAAATGTCTACCGCATTCATTACTAAAACACAACGTTTTCGTTAAGCAAAACCCTGCCGTGGCAGAAACCAAAAATTATGATTCTTCAGTAATTTCGATAATTTTTTTTAATTTTCGTTTTTTTTTTAATTTTACGGTATTACTATTAATTTTAGCAACTTTAATCAGAAATTTTATCAGAGTTTTTTTTTTGTCTAACACTTTTGTATAATGATTTTGCTTTGTTAGTTAGCACATATGAAATACTATTCGCTTTCACCCTTTGGTGAATGACCGACCTTTAATAAAGCCAGGTTTAAAATATTTTTTAAAAAAGCCCCTTTTTAATGAAAAAATATATTTTGAAAGGTTTTCAGACTCAATCAGATAGTAATATTGACTCTTTGACTTGAGTTGAAGGTTTCCACGGAAGAAAATTACAAAAAAAGATGTTATGCCAATATGGAGATTTCAAGCAGATGTATTGAGCTAAACAGTTAAATATATTTTTTGGTTTCTTTCTGCGCGTTTTACATAACGCTGTGTTACAAATAAGCAATCTTTTGCATAAAAACTTCTTTTCTTTGCGCATCGATTATATGTAATATTATGCTAATGCTGAAAGTCAGAGGGGAGAAAAGTCTTATGCCGTCAGTTTTAGAGTTTAACCACAATATGGGCACAGTTTTTTGAGAATAACACTTGAAATACATGCAGATGTATTCATGCTGTCAGTCCCGCTCGGACTCTCAGCCACACAGCGCGTCATTAGGATAATTTTAAGACGCTGTTAAATTACAGATACGACGTAAGATTGACAGAATTATCTGAGGGTTTAAAGAGTTACTGCATTTAAATTGGAATTTAAAAAGTATTCAAAACAATTTTAAAAACTTAGCACCCAATTTGAAATAACCTTTAATGCCTAAGTTTATCTTTTCGATTTTGAAGGCAAAGATTTTTTTAGCAATTGTAATAAGCACATTTAAGAATTCGCAGCTTGAGTGACTGCACGAAGCTTTAAAGTGTATAATACAACATATTTAATGCCAATTTGACCTCTGCAGTATATTCAAATTTCTTTAGGTCTTTACAAAGTTTCTCTGCTTGAGGCGCCGGTAGATAAGAAAATGATTTCGTGCAAAATTATATCCTTCAAAATTTGGAGAAAAGCGCGTGTGATGCGATTTCCCGTTTTTTCACTGCAGATAAAATTCAGAATATATGCTTGTCTAAGGCACAAGACGTGTTCAATAAAATCATTTTTTGATTTATTTACACGCAAATTTACCTTTCTGATATCTATGATGATAGAGATCGTTGAAAGGAAATTGAAAAAGTTTAGAAATTATTGCTGTACAGTCAATCAAGATATATAGGCCGATTACTGCTGTAATATAGCGACCGTAAACGGCCTCAAGATATATCAACTACTGCAACATTAAATTTAGACGCAAGATTACTTTTGTCACAAACACGGATCAATCTACGAAAATTGGTGATTGTGATAGAAGATTTTTAACAGCTAAAGGCAGTTATTTTTCGAAGCACGAGAATCCAAGACATGAAAATAAAATAAAAAGAAGCTACACGCTTGCTAGGCGCTGCAGCAGAATAAAAGTAAACAGAAAACAAAATTTATTGTCGCCAATTTCAAAGTCACTATCCAGTACATTATTATTATTACACTCGCCAGAGGCCGAAAAACTTTTGAACTTCTTAAATTGCTAACTAGTTTTTTTTTTTATCTTTTATCTTAGATTTTATTTTCAATATAGCATGGGAAAGCATCTTAATACCTCCTGGATCATCGGGGTTGATTGAAATTGCCTCACGAATCACGAAAGCCTTTTAGCAAACGAATTTAACTCGAAAAATGAAATCAGCTGACTTGTTCGCTGTAAAAGCAATAATAATATCGATATGCTTTTGAGGTATTCACCGCAGCTAAAGATAATAATGCAATTTTTTGCTCTGTCTTCGATAGATAATGAAACAAGCTTTTGTAACTGAAGCGTGTTTCAACTAATTGAACAACGTAAATTATGCGTTATTGTTTTTTAAACTTTGAGAATAAATTTCACAGTAGTTTTAAAAACCAACAGTTAGGGCAATATTCAAGTTTTTAGGACCATCATGAGAAATCCGGTTTTGTCAAAAACAAAGAGTTACGAGCTAAGCCCAGTGAATATAACATAACCAGTGAGTGAGATCCCAGCGGGCCAAAAAGATCCACAGCCGTGGACTTGAAAAAACTTATTTCATTCTCAATTTCTTTAGTGTTTGTAATCGGTAAAATCTTGGTATTTTGTGTTCACCACCTTTTATAATGTTATATCTGTTATGTTATAATTCCTTCCCCTGAAACGCTACAACGCGAGTAATTCGCTGTGTTTTCGGTTTTTGCTTCTCTTACATAAACTCGTCCCCAGGGCTTTTCCCTCCCAACCCACTTGGGAAATCCCTGGGAACAAGGTTATTTCGCACGCTTGCTGCATAATTAAAAAACAGATGTAGTAAACATATGACCATGTGATTGCGACAAATATGAATAACATAGGAGAAACACAAAGGAAATGCGCTATAAGAAAGAAAGAGAGAACATCAGGATAAAGGGAGGTTAACACAGAAAGACATCACAGAAAACAACAGAGAATCAGCCGACAAAAGAATGAACGACGTCATGTTCAAACATGCCATAATGAAATACAGTGGAATGAAAGTCGCAATATATTGCCCTGCAAAAATCTAAGGGTGCGTTCCATTGGAATTATCCGGATTTGGATAAATGATCACTCGGATCATGGTGCATCAAAGGAACCAACAATTCCTTCCCCAGAGCAAATTGATCGTGGACCATTTATTCATATCCAGATCATCCCAAAGGATTCTTGCAGGGCAATATTGCGTCTTTCAACCATACATATTTCATTAGGGCGTGTTTGGACATGCCGTCATTCATTCCTTTGTCTGCTGATTCTCTGTTGTTTTCTGCGATCTCTCTTTCTTTCTAACAATGAATATAGAAAATTCCTGCAGTGCGTAGAGACTATGAAAACAATACACAACAAGAGAGATACTACGGAGTAAGTAAGACTTACTAACTAGATTTACTCCACTTAGTAAGACTGTCTCGCCACCGGGCGAAAAATTACATTTACAAAACTATGCTGGGTGATCACCCCACAAAACCTATGAGAATAATTCTAGCCAGCTGCAAATTGAGAATTTCACTCTGCTTCATAAGCATAAAACTTTTTATACGTTAAGGAAAAAAAACAAAATAAAAAGGAGTTGAGTCTAAAACTTGAGAAAGGCAAAAATGTTGAGGTTAGCGACCAAAAACAAGTTCTATATATGCAGTTTTAAAGAAGAAAAAACAAAAAGAACAAACAATTAACTGGGTGGCAAAGCTGCGCCGCCGATTAGGGCAGAAAATCCTTTTGTCTTTTTGGACATTCGCTTCATGCTCATTTTAATATAATTACCGTGCTCCTATTTACTTAAAGTTTTTCGTTTTTAATATGAATTTTGGGTATTGTGTAAAACACGCCCCCCAAGGCATTTTTTTTGAAGGGGGTGGGTGGGTGGGGCGTATTCTACACATGATCAGGTGTAGATGATCATGATTATTCTGACGATAGACGGATAACACTTCGAGATAAACAACCTGAGCAAGTAACACTGTGTTAAGAGACGATCAAGTGAAGGTAAATGGAATTTCCATTACTATTTTTTTGTTTCACCGGATAACTAAGGCTCCGATTATATGAGACGGGCTGGCCCGGTTGAGCGGGCTGAGTTTTGTTGACCGAGATCCCGGCTATCCGCATGAAATCTGTAAAAGTTTGACTCGCGATTACATGGAAAATTTTGAGCCCGGTTTGCCGAGATCTCGGTAAAAACCGTGGGGGATCCTGGCAAACCGGGCTTAAATTTTTCCTATAATTGCAGAACTGAAGAACGCTTTTTCAGCAGTTTCACTCCATATTGTAAACAAATACGAAACTCCGGCCAATAGACCAGTTTCGCATTCCTAGTTGCCGCTGATTTATATGACTGCAGATTCCTTTCGCACAGTGTTAGCCTCACTATGAAGTAAATATTCCTAAATGCCAACGTACTTTTACACTTGTTAGAACTGCGTGTATTGTTGAAGGTGTGATCTCTCGCACTAATATTTTTGAATATTTAACAACAAAACGAGGCTAACACT
>JAODFW021655141.1:0-13320 GCA_027575235.2 Palythoa mutuki
CCGCACTCGTTGATTAAATTTTCAATTTCGTAATCTCAATTTTTTTGGGATGTAGTGCTCTTTTACAAAATCAAACAGGGAGATTGTTTGGAGTTAAACTCCCCCCGTCCCCTCCCCTCCCCCCTTCCCTTCCCATTTATTTGTTATCTAAGAGTAAAGTACCCTCGTGAAGGCTCACCAGACAATGCCTGCACTATAGCTGCCAATAGCTTGTGAGGAGTGCACTTATAAAGTTTCATGATTGACCGTAGGTGTTCGTTTTGTTTTTTCTCTGATTTAGAACCCAAACCTCCCGCCGCATTAGCAAAGCGAATAAGAGCGAGCACGAAGCGAAGCTGGTGCGAGGTACATGATGCCTCACGTGGTCAGCCTTTACCGCGCTCAATCACGTCCAAACAAAGTGTACCGCCTGCTTTACAGGCTAACGGTGGACAAAAGATACAAATAAAAAAAAATAGAATACAAATGGTATATAAAATTTTAGAAAAATTCACATAAAATATTTACAAACATTTTAAAACGGTCATCTACGGGTGCTTGATTCGCCCATGAAAACGGTGCAAAGCTTCTGCCAAGATATATGTCTAAAGGTACAATGTACTGCTCCTCGTTCAGAAATGGTAACACACAGAGGTGGCAGGCATTGAAATTACTTTAATTTTTATCGATGGAAAGATAATGGCAAGCGTTTCCTATGAGTACCATTTGCTTCTTTTAAGTAACTATCTACTGTAGAATGACGTGAAGTAGATGGTGATACTTACATCTCAAGAGCATCCTTTTCTGTGAAGTATAAATCACTTTTCCCGGGAAGATAGACGATCTGTCAGAAACAAAAAATCTTTGCGTTGTGACCTAGAAGACATTTTTAATAGCGTACAAAACTATTTACGACTTACCTCATCAACATTAATAAATCCATCTTCATTTGCATCCCATTGCTTAAAGGTTTCTTCCGTTGTCTTTCGAGCTAATTCTTTGGAGTCCTTAGCAAGTGGGCTGTCCTTCATACCCTTCAGCTTGGCCATCTCCACCACAAAGTCGCACTCGTCTTCAGTGAAAAAATCTGAAATTTCTTTCGATTTAAAGAATTTACCAATTAATTATTGCACATACTTCTTGAGTAAAGTAATGAATTAAATCTCAACCAGAAAAAATCTTTTAAAGGCATTGTCGTATTTACTCGAATAAGCGCCGCGTACTTTTTGGTGCGGAGACGTTTAATTGAAAACAAGTTTTTGAAGAGAACATGCAGCAACGGCTTTTTTGTTTTTCAATTGATCATTGTAAAAATTTACCTTTTTTCGTCATTGATGTAACAAACAGCAACATTTTTTTAAAACATTTTTTTACATTAACTGACCAAACTGTAAAAAGAAACTCAAATATGCTCATTTTAAACTGAAAAATGTTGTCAAACTGATTGTGATAAATTCAAACAGTTAAGTTAAAACGCATCGCTTTATTTGTTGTTTTCACCTCTGCCTTCCTCAGTTTCAATGATCTGTCCGTTTCAAATAAGCGCCATATTGATCATGACCATAAAAGTGCGTCTCTTATTCGGGGCGGCCTTTATTTATTTATCGGACTTTTGGTGCGGCGCTTTTTCGAGTAAATACGGTATATATTAATTCTCAACAATATTATTGGACGAAGTTTTTGTGATATCCAGAATAATCGAGGTTGAGGCAGGGGTTATCAACCGAAGCCAAAGACTGGGGCTGATAAACCTTACCAAGACGTTGATTATTCTGGATGTCACAAAAGTCGAATCTAATACTTGTTTTATAATACATTAAACGAAAAAAAGATGTTTACGACATCGGTTAGAACTAGTAATTTATTTGTCAAGTTGTGAACATATACAAATCAGCGACACATAATTGGCCATTCCGATGTTGCGTAAGGAACTGGGACGAGTTTCAAAGTTTAACCAATCGATAAACAGACACCACCACATCAAAGATGTGTCATTTGACGAAGTTTGATGCTTTTAGGGTTAACAGAAACCAAGTTATAGACCTTGAGACATGGTTCAAAATCCATACAAACGTCTCTAATGTTGAGACAGCGTCCCCCAAAAGCATATAAACTCTTAAATTTTCTTACGATTTCTGTAATACTCTTAAAAATGGGCAACCATATGTGATTTTCGTCTCAGCTTCTTTTAAATGGTGGGTGTATGCTTTTGGGGGCCACTGTCTCAACATTAGAGATGTTTGTATGGATTTTGAACCATGCTTCAAGGCCTATAACTTGGTTTCTGTTAACCCTAAAAGCATCAAACTTAGTCAAATAACAACTCTGAACGTGATCTTTCATGTGATGGTGTCAGTTTATTGACTAGTTACTCGCCCCAGTTCCCTGGGCAACATCGGAATGGCCAATAGTTCAGTTGCTAATTCCCTAAACTGATACTAGAGGTCTGTTAAAGTCCTTTTCCTTAGATTGTGTACATTAAGCAAAAATTACTTCATATAATGCCAAATCTTCTAAAAGGTTCAAACTACTCGAGAATAACTAATTTTTATACATTTAAAGACTAAGGGAAAACATTTACAATCACTCTTTCTTGAGACATTTTCGAATGTTTCAATCAGGACCCAAGTTGCTCAACAAAACCAAAAAACGTTTTTTTCCCAAAACAAGACGATTTCAAATTTCAAAAAGCCTCTTAATGAAACTGTTAAGGGCTAAAAATGAAATAATAGCCTTTTAAAGCATTTCGTACCAGTAATTCTTCCTCCTCGAAATTACTGATTGCCCAAACATTGACTTGCAATGTCTTGGTGTACAGCTTCGACTGAAAAGAAAAAAAAGCAGTAATTCACTCAGTAACCTTGGAAGCATTTGGTATGTTTGATTAGTGTGTCAGTAACCAAGCCTTCAGGTTTGAGTGTCTTAGTAACCAAGCCTTTAGTATGGTTGACTAGTGTGTCAGTAACCAAGCCTTAGGTTTGAGTATGTCAGTAACTGAGGTACGTTTGAGTGTGTGAGTAACCAAGCCTTTGATATGTTTGATTAGTGTGTGAGTAACCAAGCCTTTAGGTTTGAGTGTGTTAGTAACCCAGCCTTCAGTATGTTTGAGTGAGTGTGTTGAATGTGTTCACAACACTGGCCGTGCAATGATGTTAGAAGATTCAGAAGAACTTCCAAGATGGCGGCGTTCATGCTAGCTATTTATCGCTGCTTTCAAGATTTAATTCTCGTCTATGGTGCAAGATATAGCAAAGAAACTTTCCGAACAAGTTAAGTGTACTGTGAACATTTATACAAGAATAGGAGTTCAAAAAGTAGTTCTCCTTTAACAATATAATGGCACTGTCTTCTTTGTTACAGGATTTATACAGAGCTTTGAGAGCAAACTTTCAGACTTTTTTACAGACTCTTTCTACACTTAGGTTGGCAATTGTTTCAAACCAAAATTTTACAAACTAACAATGTTTCTATTTCCTCTGTCAGCATGTACGAGACAGTCGATACACTGAAATTTTGAACGTCTAAATCTCTGGAGAATCGTTTTAGTAGGAAGCAATGGGAATCTTTTTAGGCTTGAAGCCAAGCGTAGAAAATCCAGACTTTTTAGAGACATGTCCTTAATTTTCCAGTCTTTCCCAGACTTTCATAAATGTTTTCGATTTCTAGACTTTTTCTAAATGATGTGCAAAAATAACACAAGTGACTTTTGATGAAGTTCTCAAATCTCCTAACAGAGACGAATTCACAATTATCTGCACCATACTGCTAGCTAAATCCTTTTACAAGCCAAGTGGCCCATTGGAGCCCGTGCTTATCTCCAGTTTCTGTAGTATTAAGCGGATGAGAGTCAGTGACACTGGATAGGACACTAATCTGATGCAGGATGACCTGGATGGGACACTAACCTGTTGCAAGTTAGCCCCCAGCTGAAACTGGTACTCATTTTACCGACCTCGGGAGGATGGAAAGTTGAGTCAACTTTGGCGGAAAAGAAGGTCATGCAAATTTCGACATTCAGCTGCACCATATTGCAAATGGGGCAACCTCCTATTGCGAGCGTTGCCTATTGGAGTTGACATCTGTCTCATCACTCTCGTCGGCTAAATTAGCCTTGCACATCCAGTGCTTAAATTCAGTGAAGCCCAAAAAAATGTTGTTTATACTGAAATGCTCGCCATCGGGATTTGCCCCCTTTTCAATATGGTGCGGATAATTATGAATTCATCTATTACCCCATTTTTATCTCATAATCCTTGGGAGAACTCAAAATTTCATACCAAATTACTTACGTCTTTTTCCAGGCTCTGTATGGACCCTATTATTATGCTCTCTGTATCACTCGCTCAACTGAAATTTTACTATATTTGCTCGTGTTTAAGTTAAAGTTTTGAAATGTGAAAATCAGCCTAAAAAAGTGACGTCAACTTAAAAATGGCAAAATATACAAAAACAAACTTTTAAAAAAGCATTGATTTTGGACCCAAAAATGGGGCCCAACTTATACACGAGTAAATATGGTACTTGCCTAAACTAAAACGAAACCAATAGTTTACTTTCTTTTTAAATTAAGATTAGAAAGACATATTCTTTACAGGTTTCTATTAAATACAAATGACATGAAGTTAAATCTTGTGTATACTAACAGGCAAAGTTATCATTAGCTCAAACTGACACATCAAACTGATTAATTTTTACTCGCCAGTCGGTCAACCTTTTTGTGATTTTTGCTCACCCGAGGCAAAAATGACATGCCACTGGTGAGCAGACAGATTTTAACTTCCAGCCCTGTATTTCTTGTTGCCATGATATAATTACCTCTAGTACTGGTAGGTGGAACTGTTCTCCAAAAACTGGTGTATCTACATCTTTGCTACGCTTCGTGTAAAGTTCACATGCTTCACTTGGTGGACACGGCAGCAGGACAGCTTTTACAAAAATAAGTTTATGCTGATGTGCTCCAATGGATCTTAAATTCTTGGCTTGATCTATGGATACAAACAGTGCCCCTCTTTCACTGTCATAATTAAGTCCTATATTAATCTGAGCAGACTCCATGTTGTCCACATCACTATTCTGTGCAGTTCTCAAATTTTCAACAGAGGCCTCAAATACTCCACTGTCTGCAGCTACTGATTCATCTGAGACTGCAGCAGTCACTGGTCTGGTTACCACAACAGGAAGTGCCTTGTCGCCTCCTTTGATTGGTACAGATGCTATACCTTCTGAGATGGGTGAAAGTGGCATGTAAATTACATTGTTCAGTGACTCACTTGATTTAGAATCAGCACATGTCAAATTCAGTTGCTTTGGAGAAGGGATGCTTTCAGGCTAAGGAAAAGAGAAAATCAAAGGTTTTCTTAAAATTCTATTGCTAAGCATAGCATATAGCATCACTTTGAGTTATTGTTAAAGTGACCTAGTAAAGACAACCTTTGACCAATTAGTTGTTGGAATGAATGACAATGATGATGACAATGTTGATAATGACAATGAAGATGATAATGACTATGACAATGATGATGACAATCATGATGATGATGATGATGATAACGATGTTGATAATGACAACAATGATGATGACGATGTTGATAATGATGATAATGACAATGATGATGATGACAATGAAGTGGATGATAACAATATCATTTTCCCTGACATTAACTGTTTTCTTCATCTTCTAAAAAATTCACCAAAAGAATGGCTTTGTTTATCATCATCATTTCAAGAACATTCACTTCCTTATAAGATACCCTAGCTAAAACTCGCCAACTGCAACTCACCCTGCGAATATAGGTTAACTATTTATACATCCACAATGTCAACATTAGTTCTGCTAAGCCTTTACAACAAGAAAACAACTCACCTGCTGTACAGTATTTCCATCTCTATCCATACTTTCAAATGATGCTCCAGAATCTCTGTGCGCACTTGGATTGTCTGGCAAGGAAGCTGGTGATTGGCCAGTTGTGTTTGGTGATATAGGTGGGGACAGAGATGACACTGACAGGGAATCACGTGATGATAATGACATTTGTGAGGAGGCTGTTTTCACATGATTTGCACATCCAGAAGTCGATATATAGCTTGTTGAAGCTCCTGAGGTTCGCATCTCATAAATTGGTGGACAGTAAACTTCTCTGGTCATTCCCTGTAGCATGTCTGTAACTCTCTGGTGAAGCTCTCGAAGGTTTGAAGGTTCACTGGAACTGCTATTGTACATATCCAAGTAGTTGAGTGAGGACAAGGAGCCTCGACTGGATGCTGACAGAGAACACTGGCTGCCAGTTGATAATGATCCCCGACTTGAACAGGAGGACAGCGAGAATGTACTACCTGATATGCTACAGAAATAACTACTGTTAAATAATATAATTACCACAATAAAAGTAATTAATAATTTAAATACTTGTATTTAATATCAACATGAAAGATATGTTTGCCTGTTTTACACTGTGGCTTGCATTTGATTTGGTGAGCACTCCCTTCTCAATAAATCCATAACTTTGAAATTAAGGAAACTTTGTGTAGCAACAAAACCATTCCCGTACTACTTTAAACAGTGATAATAAACAAAAGGCTAGACAACAGCTAAATAGTTTATCTGATAATAACCTATTCTGAATGCTTTGAAGAAAAAACAACCCTGCATGCCACAGTTACATCTTGTGATAATACTCACTTTCTGAGTTGTGTCTCAAGGAGGTTCGTTAACTTGGTTTTCTCTGCTAACTGTTGCACCAAAAGTGTCTTCTCTTCCTGGAGCTGTAATCGATCAGCAATCACTCTGTGTGACAACTCGCGAGCACAGTCAAGGTCTGATGACAGCTTCTTTTTCTCCTGTTCAAGTTGTGTCTAAGTGAAATTAACAGAAATAGCAATTTTTACAGATGACACAAACTTACAATTATTTGAAAATTAATAAAGGTATACATATACTATCTTAAACTTTCTTTTATCTACAAAATTATTGTCCTATCATTTACCTTTGACTTCCACTTACTAAATTTATCATTCTATTCTTTCTACATGTAGAAATCTCTATATCAAATGTAAATTATTGTCAACTCTTCCCTGCTCCATCTGTAATAAAATATAGTCTGCTATGCTGTCTGACTGAATTCTTTACACAACACCACCTGATGGAAGTACTTTCTAGGTGGGGAGAACAACAAAAATCATAATGAGGAAGCCTCAATTGCTTAAGCTTGGAAAAACTATTGGACCAGACAATTAGGCTTTTGCCTTACCACTGTTTCACATGGTATTGTGGTCTAAGACTTTCATCAGCTCACTGAATACTGTAGGTTACAGCAACAATGTAGAGTGAGTCAGGTGAGAGATTTTTTTTTAAAGACTAGAGGGCTCAAAATTTCTGTCATTACCTTTTCTTCTTCAGTCTTCTTAGCCAAAACACTCAGCCGCTGTAGCTCATCAGTGTATGAAGTCTTCTGTTCCTTTACTCCTGAGCAATCATCACCTGACTGACTGAGTACAAGCTGGTCATCAATTCGTTTTATTTCTGATTGTAGATGCTGCATATTTTTGAGAGCCTCCTTGTATTTTGTGCGAATTTCCTGTTTCTCTTTCCTAGGCTCCGCAGAACTTTCTTCATTGTCTTCTGTCTGTGAGCCAACACTTGATTTGGATAAAGATCTTTGTTCTTTTAACTTCACAAAAGAAAGAAAAAATTAAATGATTACTTGCGAATTCAAACTGATTCATTTTTACTGATAAAATTTTTGGGGTTCTGGTTATTATCTAAGAAAACCATTTCAACTTTTTTTTCTCATTTTCAAACAATTTTCCTTGATCAAACTCTATTTTTAGGATAATAGGTCAAAAGGCTTTACAAATTGTAAACTTGTAATAAGGGGATCGGATCCAAGCTAAAGCTAAATCCATTTATGAGCCTAAGTGGGCTGTTGGAGCCGGGGCTTACTCTGGTTTCTATAGTGTTAAGTGGATGAGAGTCATTGACTCCCCCTGGGTGGGACACTTATCCATTACCGGATAAATCCCAGCAGAAGCTGTTATTCATTTTAGCAACCTCTGGAGAATGCAAAGTTAAGTGGGGTACAGTACTGATCGCTGCCTAAAATTAATGCAATGCTACTGTTTTTAGACTTAAAACACCCTCACCTGATGTGGAAATGGGGGAGGTGGCGACTGCTTGTCCACTATGTCTAAAAGTGCCTGCACTTTCATTTGCAAATCTGCTTTTTCTTGTTCCTTAAAAGCTAAATTCTTCTGTATGTTAAGAAATTCATCAAGTATATCTTTAACATCTTCTTTTCTCCTTGCATTTGAAAGTTTCCTGTCAACACATTCTAACGTCTTGACACCTTCCTCCTTGTACTGTACTTCGTTTGTAGCTTCCTGCATCTCTGCTTTTAGACGATCAACCTGAGCAGGAGAATATAAAGTAGAATTATTGTTAAAATAATTGCTTAACAGCTACAGACTGAAGCAAGAGATCAAACCGCTACACTTTAGATTTATTGAAATATACAGGGCACAAACTTCATCATTTTTGTGGCTACTGTGGCGATACAAAATTACAAAATTGTATGAGAGAAAAAACTTGTGGTTTCAGGAATTCATTATAAGTTTAACTCTATTACAAGAAAAGAAACATACTGAGATAAATTTATAAGCACTAGTTAACTATTTCTAACCTCAGCCTGGTTATCAGTATAATATTATTCAATATTTCTGGGATTTTCATTTGAAAATCCTTGGTGAATGTGAAGTAAAGTTTGTCTAAACTATTTGAGGTGGACCATTTTTCTTATTCAGTAAGTGGCTAAAACATCAGAAATGACACTATTTCACCAGGTTTCTCTGCTATATCTTTTGTCACACTCTTTATACAAAAGTAAACTACACATAGTATTTCGTAATTATAAAAACATGTAGTAAAGAAACAACAGCAACCAATAGCAAAGGCCATAAACACTCCTAGTAACACAATTTCTCTACATTAGAATATTCAGAATATTGACATTCTTGTATCTTAAAAAGACGAGGCATCTCAAAAGACAAAGCACACGTCAAGTATCTTTAAAAAAAAAGCACAGAAAGTAAAGTTCTCTTAATGTATTCTCTGATGTGGCAACCATTTTTTAACCAGAGGAAGAGTGATCAACTGCTCTTCTAAAACCAACCTTACATGAGCCATGCTGAGCAAGAGTGACTGCTTGTAAGTTTGTAAGTTAGCAGTTGAAAAACAAAATTATATCTAAAACTATTAACGGTATATATAGTAAATTTTACACAGTATACCATTTGACTGTCATATTTGGCACAAAATGAGTTACATATTAATTATCTGATTTTCAGAAATGCCCTGCTTCTGCTAAACCCACTTTCAGATAAACCAAAAATTCTCAACTTTTGAACCGTTGGTTGAACTCCTATAAATAAAGTTAAACCATTCATTTTCTTTGTCTTGAAATGTAGATTCAGAAAATGTCTGTTGTTTCACAAAATTCAGGTCTGAGAATTAACGATTTTTGCAGGTTTGGTCACTCGTGGACTCTTGAAAACTCATCAGAAACTCGGCAGCAGGTCGACAACTAAAGCCGGTAACAAATTAATGCATTCATTTATCTTATATGCTGCATAATTTCAAAACCAAAAGAATCAGCTCTTTCTGTCAACACTCACTCGTGTTTTTGCCTGAGCAATTTCTTTCTTCAGTTGTTTGGCATCGTATCGGCTTGTGACTGATCCTGTTGTTGAGGTTGATGACGATGAGCTAACACTGCTTTGCTTGACATGTTTGGGCTGGAAAGTTTGCTCAGCATTCTCCATATGTTCTAGTTCGGATCTCAGGTTCTGATACTATTAACAACAAAAACGCACAGTCTGAGAACTTACTTTTTGACACAGTCAAGTTATTTACGATTAAATAAAAATAAAGGCAATTACTGTTGAAGGAATGCAGATAGAGCTAATAGTTAAGGAAATTTGAATTTAACTAAAAAACCTCATAAAACTGTTGTAAGGAAATTTCTGATATGCAAGTGAACATTCTAAAGCTATACAGTCATCTTCATCCTTAAAACACACACTGAATCTATAAAATTTAAAAAGGTTCATCAATTTGTTAACTAATCATTCTAGTTTCACCCTCATTAGAATCTCCGCAAGTATCCTATTATCAGAGCTACTGACAGCACATCACATTCTTATGTTACACATACAATTATCAAACTCATTTATCTTAATCTGTCAACGGCAAACATGTGAATCAATTCTAACATTCCAAAGTGTGAATGAATTTCCGACCGTTTCATTCATTAAAAGTGGGATAACTTGCTTTATAAATACTTTATTCTTAGAAACTAGAAACTGAAATAAGTGTCAAGTGATAAGTCTCACAATTTCAGAGTTGTACATTAAAAGATAATACATTTAAATTTAGCAAATATGCTGACAAATGGATAACTAAAATACCAAAGCCACTCTAAAAGTGCTTCAAATATTTTCATGCTGTAAAGAGAAAAGTTAAATATTTCAACTGTTTTACCTCTTCTTGTGCCACTGTCAGGCTTTTCTTCTTTACATTAAGCATATCTTGCTTGTCCTATAAATGACAAACCAAAATAAAACATTTTAGTTCATGTGAACTATACGTAAACCCTAAAATATCAAATCAAGATTCGTGCCAACATGAAAAACTTGATTTATAGAACCAAATAAAACATACCTCTAGATCTTGCTGTGCTACAACAAGATAATCCTTCAACATAAATTCTTGTTGCTTCTTCCATTGGATTCGGGGGTCCTCTTTTTGTTGAGTTTCTGTGGTTAACAAAACAATTAATTAGGCAGAATGAAACATTCTGACAGCACTATCAAGAAGTTAAACTTATTGCAAATAAGGAGGTTAAGACTATTTCTAAAACACAAGTAAAAAATAATGACAAAAATCTCAAGTTTAATTGAACAAATTAGTGAAAATCTTGCTAACATACCTCTAAGCACAAAAGTGAATGGCCAAATAACTGTGGAACATGCACTTGGGAAATAGAGAGCATTTAGTTGAGACAAACTTAAACTAGGCATTATTTCAAGGATTTTCAAAGCCATGCTGGTGATTGCTAGATCAAACTGTGTCTTAGTGGATCTAAATCTCTGGGCAGTTGCCTTTTTACCACATTTTTTCTCAGCTTGTGACATAAATTCCAAACTTTCAAAGCATGTGAAACTGACCTTTGCTAAGGTCAGTCATCCTTCTCTGAGTTATAATTAATATACAATTACCAAATCTGTGCACACACAATTCATTTTGCAAATATTTGCTATTCTTTTCTTGTTCAATATAAACAATAAGATAACAATAAAAAGAGTTTTTCAATAAAAAAAAGGCAGCAACCTATATAATTCCATGGCACATGACTGGTTTCTATCTCCATACAGCTTAATCTCAAGTACAAGGGGCAGCCGACATGAAATAATTTCAACTATTTTTTTCTTTGTGAATCTTCTTTATTTGCACTTTTTAATATCAGCTTCAAGATAATCACAGCCCGCTTGAATGCTAATCTAACAAATCTTCCAATCTCATTATTCAAATACCAAAATGAATGTGAACCATATGTGAGTTTAAAAAGGGCAAAAGTTCCTCAAAAGTAGCTGATTCTGTTTCACAAGGTCAATAGATATTGCACTAATTGGAATGAACTGTTGATTTCTCATTTTACATTTTTGTCTAATCTCATCTAGTATTATGACACAAATTTAAATTGTCAAGACTTTTGATAGCTACTTATTTTTGGTGCAATATCTTTTCTCTTCAGTCATTACAGTCTAATGCACTATTAAATAGCTTTGGAATAAGGCAGCTTAAATTTAAATTATAATATCTATCAGTGGCTATTGAGTTTTTATTTTGGTTTTGTGGAAAGAAAAATTACAAGTGGCACGTGTCTCTATTGGTTACCAGTTATGCAAGACTCCCCGGGGAAAATTTTTCAAAACACATTGAACCAATAACTAATTGTGCATGCCGACTTAGTTAAGAACAAACCAATGATGCATAACACTTTGTATTTTTTCTCAAGTTAAAATATGTAAGTAGCTATGTGTAAGCCTATAAAACTGATGTAGACAATATACACTAACTTACAAAGATGTATTTTCCTGTTGCAGGTTTAACACATTCAATTGGTTTAATTATATGCATTCCAACTAAATTTATTAACAATGGCATTTTGTTTGGAACTATTGTAATTATAGATTTCTAGCAGTAAATAAATTATTATTTCATTACACATAACTGATTGTCTGATAGTACTTACGGTTATTGTGGTCAATATAATATTTTCCTAGAACAGCATCTTCAACTTCTTCCCAACCAAATGGCAGTTCTGTTGAGGTCATTAATCATCATTTTATCAATTTACTTTCTTTTGTTGTATTTTTAATTTTACCAGTCATCTGATTTTGAATAAAACAAAGAGCAACATTTCGATTTATGTTCTTTTGAGAAATAGAAGTTTACAAAATACTTAAAAGCCACTCCAAGTTTAAAAAATTCATTTATCATTTACATCTTCCTAGTTTAATTTACAGTATATTTATGAAAAACTTTAACTTACCATTGCCAACACAGTCTGCAAAGCTAAGAGGCTTCGTTAACCTGAAAAAAGAAAATTTTACTGAATCAAAGCACATTATTTATTTTTATGCTGCAACATTTAAATCATAGTAGTTCATATCATCCCTAGCCAGTTTTATTTTAATTTTTTTCTTTTCTCAAAAAAGGTAAATATGATATACAGCTGCAAGAAAAATTACTGGTAGTACAAACAAGTTTAATATACCTGTAGGCTGCCAAAATATTACTTTCAGACAACTTTCATACTATCAATTATTTAAAGACACAGACACAAAATATTTGATCCATATAGCCTCCATCTGAAATAAACCCTCTCCCTTTAACATTAAACAAAAACAAACACATTTCAGCTGATACAAAAGAAAGAAAATGATCCTAGAAATAAATTTTATTCCTGTTCTAAACACAACTTCAATCTTCCTGTTATTTTGTTGTCCAATTCTTACTTTTAACCTTTTAAAAATGCTCTTTATCTGCACATGTACAGAATGCTATAAGTTCACTAATTAGAGAAAGAGAGTTTACCATTGTCACTGAAGCTGACATTTCAAAGGAAAGCTAATGACTAAACCTTAATTGTTGATCAGCATACTTTTAATAAGTCCCACTCTCTAGTAGGACCCCCATCAAATGGCCTGAGACCCCCAGGGAATTAAATTAGAGTGTTTACAACATTTTTTAGCTATTAACAATCCACTCCAAAAACCATTGGAGAT
>JAODFW021656169.1:0-13316 GCA_027575235.2 Palythoa mutuki
AATTGGATGAAAAGTAGAGTTTCAGTTCGTCCTTAAGATAACGAATATACTAATATAATTTTCACTCTATTTAGAGAATTTCATAATCTTTCCAGTGATATATGGATTTATAGGTCTTTGATAAATATCAAGCGAGAGATCTTAGACTTATGAAAACTAAAAACACCGCCCAATGTGTTCAGTAGCTAATGCACTGCGTACAGCCACTTGCCAAGTCTTCAACTTTCAATTTGCATTTTCACTATTACACCAGCGCGTCGCCAGTTCCTTAAAAAGTCTACAACTCTGAATTAATATTTTCACTCTGTACCGTGTATTCAGCTGTTTTAAGCAGCATTTAAAAAGAAACAAGCAAGCGTTTCTGCAAATTGTATTTTTTTAACACGAACACACACTGACACACTAATGACTTTCTTTTTAGATTTGAACTGTGTTGCTGTGATCAATTTTCGGCTGCGCATTGGCGGGCATTTCAAAAGAAACTTTTGGAAGACTTCGTAGGTTGACTTGGCTGTAATTACGATGGTACGAAAAAATTTGAATAAATCATTGAATCATTGCTGGGGTAGCGATACATTTTCTGACCCTCTTAATTGACCTGAGTATGTTTATTACACTGAGGCAATATTTTTTATAAGAACAACTTTATAAGAACAACGAGGCTCAAATTTGCCAAAATTTAAAATTAAGAACAATTTAAGAACAAACTCAGGCTGAGGCTTGATAACTAGGAAAGTTTCTGTGATAGAAAATTGGCTTAACTTACCGATACAGCATAAAACATAAAAAGATTCACTGTAAAGACTGCTCAACAAACAATGAAGGTAGTTCGTCTCTAACAACCGTACAATACATGTGTGGCGCAAGGTGTTTCACTTTCCAATACCTTGTTTTATTTTGTTTTTTCTTTAATAAAAACCGCACACAGAAATAAGAACAAATTAAAAATAAATTGAGGCTGAAATCGCCAAAAAACTTAAAAACAATGATCGCGAGCATCGGCAAAATTTACTGGTTCTTACAAAAAAAAGCGTGTACTGCTACTTCAGTACTTGTCTTATATTTTTAAAATATAAACTAGTTTGAGTTTCAATTTGTTCCGGAGGGCAGACGTTAGAGATCACCTTAAAGTTAAAGAATTTTTATCAGAACACTAAATCATGTTTTTTTTTTGTTGGACAGCTTGATGTCATTTATCAAAATTTAATCCCTCCGTTGAATTTGGCACCCACGAATATTAAAATTTTAACTGGGCCCAGGCCCTGAATGTCAGGGAAAACCCCGCTGTGTTCGAGATCCGGCGACCAGACGAAAAGTTTTTTGCCGAATATTTTATTATTCTGATACCAACATATTCGCTTTAAATGTTTCCTTTTTAGACCTAAAACAGAAAAATAGACAAGCGTTTTTCTTTGATGAAATGATTACCGTTTGAATATAAAATTATATATGGTGGATTTAACTTGTGACTTGCTAATGTAAAAAACCCGACAAACCCGTTCTGCTCGCAAAGCACAAAAACAATACCGGTGTTGCCAGTCAGATATCAAGCGAAAAAAGAAAAATCTTTTGCCTTCGTTCATTTCAAACCTTCGAAAGAGGAAGTTCAGTTGTCCTCTTTGACGTGGAAAGTATGTCTCTTCCAGGAAACAAAATGAAAACAACTGCTCTCTTTAGTCGCCACATTGATAAACTCAAAAAGAATTTAACTTATGCAGTCAACATAAAACCTGCCGTAGACTCGAAATATTCTTGGGCTGTATGCGCTTCATCCTTTATCTTACAGTTTGTAATATTCGGAGTGATCAACTCATTCGGAACGCTTTTCCTAGAACTCTTGAAAGATTTCAAGCGAAGTGAATCCGCGACAGGTAAGCTTGTTTTATATTTTCTCGTAAGTTCAGATCAGTAGCGACGTCGGGTTATTGCAATATTTACTTTTTCCTTTTTCATTAATTCTATGCTGAAACACTGCAATTCTAAATCGTTATATAAATTGATTGTTCCAGAAATATCAAGTACTACTTCTAGGGGAGATTTAGCTCATAATTCAATTCTAGTTTCCTTTTTCGTTAAAAAAATATTTTCCAATGTGAAGGAAAGGCGAAGCTTGAAATATTTTTATATGTTGTTTGTTTTCTTGGCAGGTCCAACCTGTCACCAAAACTCCGAGTTTGTGGCGCGCTATTATTGAAAATCAACACCATTTCCCTCATAACCAGCGAGAAAGCTGTTTTTTCTTTGTAATTGTACCGTTGAAAAGTTACATACAGATTTTTAGAACTCTAAAAAGTTTGAAAGCGTCAGTCTAGCGGTTGACTTTGACAAAAAGTTTCGCGACCATGAAAACCGAAATCGCATTTGCATATTAAGACCTTCCAGACAAAAATTCAAATTTTTCCCTATTTATGTCATTGACAACGATCATGGGATCACGTGAGCGATGGGATAAGATTTACCAAACCGCACGGCATCCGGCAAGTCAAAAAAATTTTTGACAGAATTTGATGCAATTTATCACATTGAAAAAACTTCGATTACTTTGCCTTAAGATTTAGATTACTTAATACATTTCTTTGGTTTTGACAGCGAATATTGATTTTAATCCTGCCATTGTGAATTGAATTTAAATGTTACTGTGCAGACAAAATCGAAATGATAAATTTTTGTAATAG
The DNA here is from genome assembly GCA_027575235.2 of Palythoa mutuki. Classification (NCBI taxonomy): domain Eukaryota; kingdom Metazoa; phylum Cnidaria; class Anthozoa; order Zoantharia; family Sphenopidae; genus Palythoa; species Palythoa mutuki. The sequence goes on from JAODFW021656169.1 coordinate 2,676, forward strand.
CTGAAAAAAATACTTTCGCATTTTATAACTTTAAATCCCTTTTCTACGAATAACTTTTAAAAGCTGGCTTTCTGAAGACTCGCAACCTTCAAAATTTCCGACACACTGAACACACTTGATAAAAATGCTAATGATGGCTTCGTTTAGTTTCTTAAAACACAAAGCTCTTCGCAAAGAATTACAAGTGGGATATAAATATTTCATTTCACAAATTTAAGCAAAGCGAGTCAAAAGCGCTGCTTAAAAATAAAATAAAGTTTAAACTGAAAAGAAATTCTAATTATATAAGTACTGCACATTCTTTAGTATTGACTGTCTATTTTAAAATTTATTTATTTACTTTGATAAGGCTTTTGCTGTATTCTTACTTAGTGTTTCTAAGTGACGTTAAGCCAATCACCCACTTTAATAGTTTTCCGCAATGACAGCTCGTGAAGTATAGTGTACCGAGTTAGGTTCTGTTGGGTTTCGGGTTCGGTTAAAAAGGTTGAAAATGTGCGAGATTTTTATGCATATTTAAGTATACCCCAGCTTTCTGCATTTCGATGTTAATTCTCCGGTCCTGGCGCTAAACTGTCACACCAGAAAGATGACTTCAAGTCTGAAGCATTTAACAATAAATATTGCTTTTTTACTGCAGTGTTTCCACAGGTCAAATCCTCTCGTATCACTTACAATGTAGCCACCTACGACCGTTATTATTATTTTAATTATTTTAATAATTATTTTTTGAATGACCTACTTTTTTGTCAGAAACCACTGTAAACAAAAAATATATTTCTCACAAAGTTTATGTTGGTTTCTTTTACCCTTTTCTTTAATCGGATCGTTTACAAACTCATATCAATAGTTTTTGAAAAAAAAAACAAAAAGTATTTTAGAAGAGATAGGATAATATATTAATATATCAATTAACATATATAAAATCTATGTCCAAAGTCCGCCGCGTGGCACGTTCACATGATTCTGCAGTGTGTGCAATGCAAACAAAGCGTTAAACCGGTTTGCTTAAAAAACTTGTGACTTTTTTTCCTCATCATAACGCAGCCGCGGTAGCCCAAGCTCCAGTCACTAATACTGCTATAATACACGCTTCATAAGAACAACGAGGCTCAATTTTGCCAAAATTGAGCCACAATCTAAGAACAAGCTCAGGCTGAGGCTTGATAACCAGGAAAGTTTTTATGGTAGCCGAAAACTGACTAAAACTTAGCGATACAGCATAAAACATATAAAAGATTCACAGTAAAGACTGCTCAACAAACAAGGAATATAGTTCGCCTCTCAATTCAGTGTACAATATATTTGTGGCGCAAGGCGTATCATTTTCCAATACCTTGTTTCATTTTGTTTTTTCTTCAAAAAAACCGCTCACAGAAATAAGAACAATTTAAAAACAAATTGAGGCTGAAATCGCCAAAAAATTAAGAACAATGTGCCTCGGCAAAATTTACTGGTTCTTATAAAAAAGATCGTGTAATCAAACGTACTTGGTGCGCACGCTTTTTATTGATAACTATAAAAACAACTTTATAAGAAAAGAGAAAATATTGAGTCATACAATTTTTTTTGCAAAATTTCTACGTATTTTACTCTAGTTCCAAACAATATTGCACTATCGACTATTTGCGGACTCCATGTTTTGTACCTTCAAGTAACAAAATAAAGTTCTCGGCCATTCCTCAGCCTCGGGTGTGTTTTTAGCATCTTCTTAAATTTTGGCCAAATTTCAGCCTGACTTTCTCATAAAAAAGGTTCTAACATGAAAAAAGAGTTTATAGATTATAGGGGGACTTTTGAACACATTTGACTTTTTTCTTTCAGTCTCAATAAAAATTGATAAAATACTCACAGCGTCAGTTTTGTTATTGCTGCAATCCACTTGTAGAGTTTCATTCGATCATTTAGTTCAGATTTAGATGACTTTTACTCACCAAAAATAAGAAATGTACCGGGTGTATAGCTTCGATGACGCGATTGAGAGAATATTTCAGCGAAAAAAATCTCGGTGAACTGGAGGCATTTGATAGCCATTTTACGGCCTTCTCTTCTTCAGTACCTTTCCATTTCTTATTTTTGGTGAGTAAAGGTCACCTAAATCTGAATTAAATCGGGCGAAACTCTGCCTGTGGACTTTCAGGAATAACAAGAGAACACTGTGAGTATTTTATCACATTTTATTGAAATACGCGCTTTTTTATAAGAACAACTTTATAAGAACAACGAGGCTTAAATTTGCCAAAAGTTAAAAACAATTTAAGAACAAGCTGCAGGCTGAGGCTTGATAACTAGGAAAGTTTTTGTGGTGGAAAATTGACTAAAAACGTAGCGATACAGCATAAAAGATAAAAAGATTCACTGTAAGTGTAAAGACTACAGTTCACCTCTTTCTTCATCAACTGAAACCGTTCACAGAAATAAGAACAAATTAAGAATAAATTGAGGCTGAAATCGCCAAAAAAAATTAAGAACAACGAGCCTCGGAAAAATTTACTGGTTCTTATAAAAAAAAGCGTGTAACTACAATCTCTGGTAAATCAAGACTACTGAATACAGTAGTATTAGTGATGGGACCTTGGGATACCTGAGATCATGATTATTGCTGACGTGATCAGGCCATATGATATAACAGCAAAACTGAAAGTAAAACACTGAGTGTTTTTTCCGGTTGTTAATTCAGATGTGGCAAAGCAAGTGATGAAAGAAAAACTTAAAACAATAGCCATGCACGTGCAAGGTGAAATATGCCTTTAGGCAACTGGCTGCGTCCACGTGCTCTTGCGCGCTCAGTTTTTCTTCTGTAAAAGAACAACTTTATAAGAACAACTAGACTCAAATTGTCTAAAATTTAAGAAAGATTCAGGCTGAGGCTTGATAACTTAGGACTATTTTCTGGTACAAACTTGAGTGGAACTTGTAATTTAACTATGTACACTTATACAGCATATAACATTAAAAGATTCGCTGTAATTTGATCCGTAAATTAAATCCTCATTAAATTTTTTTTCTCCAATATAAGGTGAATTCTTGCCCATGCAGCCTTGAATCTACACCACGTTCCACGTTCAGTGTAAAAAACGGCCTAAAATATTGTCACGGTTCAACTGAGAAAGTTCCACTTTCACTCATGATAACTCAACCAAAAAGCAACAAGCTTCAAACCAGTTTATTACGTTCTCACCCTATACTGACTAGAGAGCAAGATTAGAACCTGTTTTCCGTTTTTACTCATGCATTTCAACACGTGCTCTGCACGTGACCGACGCTAACGGCTATTCCCGGCCAATAAAAACATGATCACATGATCACACTCAAACGATTCAAAGAGATTCAAAGATTTTATTTACCACGTATTTGACATAACAACTTTAATATATATTATTTATATAATAAATGGAGGGAGTAAGAGTTTCAACCCGGAGGGGTTAAGACAAAACACTCTTACACCCAGGTAGACTTTATATAAAACAAAGGAAATAGTAGCGAGGGAATGTGACGTGTAATATAAGATAAAGTAGAATAATAACAATATTTACAATGATGAGAATTAATTAATTTACATATACACTTACAATATATTAACTATAAATAATAAGTCACGAAGAAATAAGGAAGTGATGTGATGGACGAAGAGTTTTTTATTTCGAGCGGTATTTCATTCCAGTTTTTGGCTGCCTTGTAGTCCACACCAAACTGTCCATAATTCAAGTTTTTTCGAGGAACGAAAATATTTTTGTTTTTCTTTGATCTTGTATTATCTTGTATTATCTTTGATCTTGTATTATATTCATGAGGAAAATTAACATCTTTAAAATAATTAAAATTAAGATGTCGAAGCTAACAAAAAAAATCTTCAAAATCAGTTCCAAGACCTCTGTAGATGCTCGTATATAAATCACCCTAGGAATACACAATCTCGGACTAATCTGAAATGCTTAAAAATATTTTTTAGCAGAACGATAACTTATCAAAAATCGTTTTTGGCAGAATAAGGATAAATATACACAAGGGTTTATTATCCGCTTTTGTTTCTTATTTGTGATTTTGCGAACAACAGACTAAGGGCATAGAATTAACAACTTCCACTAAGCTTTTGATTCTTCACAAAATATTAGTGCATTTCCGTTTTTCTGTTTTAAGAACAAATTGTGATCAGAGAATCCTGGACTGCCTTTTGAAGCTAAAACAAATTGACACTTAAAAGGCGGACGTGAAATAAGAAATTCGAAAATCTCTAGTTCTCTGGCTGCAACTTACTCTCACTGCTAAAAAAAAAATCATACGTTTGTCTTCCTTTGTATTCTGTTCTGGCAATTAAGCTTAAAATCCGCACTTTGAATAGTAAGAATTGGCTAATAAACCCTTGATATACCTCATATACCAGAATCAGATACTCGGTCTTTCGATGCGATTATTTCAGTGAGTAAAGTATAATTATAAATTTTTGGTGGGAAAACCTGTTTACGTATCTAGTTACGGCTTAGCTACGATAAATGAAAGCCAGCATTTCATATTTTACTCTGCACCCTTTTCCTATATCATGGCCATCAAGAATGTTCACACCAATAAATATTGCAAATGAATTAAAATACAGAGCATGAATTCATGTGCATTGTGTCCAAACTACTTGGTTATCATCACGTACCCAAAATTCAACTTATTGATCTCGTAACATTGTAATTGATATTCTTTAACGCAATTATCAACATCGGTAAAGTTTCACATCTTTGCAATGATTACGAAATATATGAAATAGTTTTACCATTTTTTGAGAGTAATAATACTTCAATAAGAACAACAAAATTATATATACCACGATTATCCTAGTTTAATAGTTAGTTATAAATTCCAACTGGCGCTTATCAATTTGCATGATACTTTCGAATCAAGCTTAACCATCACATTCAACAAACCTGAGACAGTGCAATATATAAGCACCCCGGTTGTTCCAAAGAACAATATCTTTTAAAAGTTTAAACAATCTTGTGGCGTGGATTTCTTCATATTAATATTTATTCCCTTTGGGTTTTTTGTTTTTCCAACGCCTTCGATCTTGAGCTCAGGTTTCTGGTGTTCTTTTTCTTCTACATGTTTCGGAAAATATTACAATAACTTTGCAGAACTTTATTTCCCGGTAACTTTATTTCCTGGTTAAAATAAACAAACCGAAGCTAAATACCGGGCGAAAGAGCCACTAAGGAACTTGTTTGTTTTAGTTAGGACTTGTTGGTTTCAGAAATGCAATTATTTTTTCACAGTTTTCCAACACTGGCCGTGCTCCCGACTATTTGTCTGTCCAGTTTGTTAGAAGGGAGAAAATATCCGGTAGGAAAACAAGTGGCTCGCAGCGTTTACACATTTCACTTTTTAAATCTACTTCGGGGCAAAAAACGTTTTACTATGGAGCTGTAAGTCTTTGGAATCAATTTGATGATTCTTTTAAGCTTATTGAGTCTGTTACTAATTTTAGGCGCAAGCTGAGGAGTCAACTCCTTGAGTGGTTTATGCAATCATAGTGCCTGTGCTGTTATGGTCGTATGGGCTACTCTGGATTTGACTCCTTGGTTTGTATATACTATATATATTTTACATATTTCTATAAAAAGTTATGTTTTAGACAGTTATAATCAATATTATTAATAGTTGTTGTTTATAGTTGTCACTGTAAAGCCCCTTTTGGGGAGTGTCAATAAAGTTTTACCTTACCTTACCCTTACCTAAGTCTACCATAAAAAATGCCTCGCCTGTAATGTAATATCATTCAATACTGATGAAGATTTTGAAATATAATTGAAATTTCGACAACACATTTAACATCCTCAACGTTTTTTATAACTTTAATACTATATTTAACAACCATGTTTATTGGAGTAATAGTTCTAGTTTATCATTCACATTTGCCATATTTGTAATGAATAATGCTTTGGTGTATCGTGATTTTCTATAACTGAAAAAATGAAGTTTTCCATTACGTATAATTACATGAATATGGTGTCTTTATACAAGTCACACTGGGCATATCAACAGTTCGCCAGTCTTAGGACAACAGAATGTTAGTGTTAAGAATAACTGATGAACCGTACCAGAAATAGTTGTTTTAAAATAAAAATATCTGATAAATTATATGCTAGTTATTAATCTATTTGGTGAGTCACACCGTTTTCAAATCACATACAACTGATTGTAGATAATATACTAAATTGAAAGGCTGAAACTGATCTGTATGGGACGCCGTTTGTAAGTTTACTATTTAGACCAATTTTATGCCGTTTTCCATTATTCATAAGTATTATTGAATATTACATGAAATTTATTTATAAATAAGGAAGAAGTTTCCACTGATGATATATAAATCATTTACTGCGAGAAAGGACACTATGACACCACTCTACAAGACTCTTTTACCCTGCCAGCATGAAGGACATCATGCTTGCCCTGTCAACAAGGGCCGTTGTCTTCGTTGTTTGCAGAAGGGGTGTGCTTACTTTCTAAAAGCACGTCGAGAGAAACGCTAAGGCTCTGACTTCTATGACATGTGTCGTATCTCCTTTTACGAATCAGGTTGTCTCACAAATATTCAAGCAAACAAGCTCGTCACCGATCCTTCCACCTCGTGTGCTGCACCGTCTTCCGTTGTCATCACTGTTTCAAGAGGATCAACTTGCGGGGTAGAGATCAAGAAGGCCACCGGTGCTTCCATGCCAAGTCTTCGTCTTGCAAAGAGTTTGAGTACTTGCGAGTGCATTGTTGTTTCCTCCAGACACACCGTCAAATCTTGGCCAAGAAACAACGCGATCTGGAGAGGAGTCAACAGCTTTAACTTCTGAGTAACATGGCAACGTTTAGATTTTCTTCCCATATTGACTAAGTAATTTTGCACGCTAAGTTTCTTATTACAATTCCTTGTATTCACTTTTATTTTCCTGCCCTATAGTCTCTAACTAACACCTTGTCATTATTGTGGAATTAACGTATCAGGGCCTCTTGTGGTCTCTCATTTGTTTTTCTTGCACCTCTTCTGCTCGCCGCCTAGTAAAGTTTGGTTTTAGAAACTAAAACGCGAGCGATCTTCGCGTTTTAGGAGTAGTTCTGCTGGTGATCCAGCAACCAGTGACGTGTATCAGACTATATAAGTATTCTACTGACACAATATTCCTCACTTGACTCTGAAGATGACTTCCGCACAGGTTGTCGAATCGTCAGTTACCAACATCTACAACAGTCCTTCTCAGGACTACACTAACCCGGATGATCAGAACATAAGATCTATAATTAATTATATTACTATAGTAACTATCAGACATGTATTTACGTTTGACAGGGCAGCGGAGCTAGATGATACAGGAATAATTTTTTCATGCAAAGGAAGTTTGTAAGAAGTTATTGTTGCTAATAATGCCAATAAAGTGATGCTGACAATTTTGGAAAGATAATCTTGAATTATTTGGTCGATCTTTTTAAAAAACTGCTTGGGTTTACCTTTTTAGTATCTAAATAAACTCATTAGGTTGCAAAGTAAACTTTGTTAGTCGTAGTCACGTGAGGCTAATCTGTGCTAATTGAAAAACCGTCATTTTCGGACTGCTGCGCTAGTTTTGAACAGACGTCATCTGAGAGCTGCTCTGTTTCTTCTTAAATTAGTTCAAACATTTCAAGGTACTACTTTGACTTTAAATCTAGAAAGAAAGGAATGAAATACACTTTAAAGATGGCAATTTTGGTAAGTTTTTTTAATTTTTTATACTTTTTTATGCCAATTAATTTTAGGTTTTGCTCTTTAACTTAAAGCTTGAAAGATTTTTCAGAAAAAAAAAAAACATCTTTGAACTTCCTGTGTAAAATTTGTTCTGGAGGTTTTTATTGCTTTTCATTTCTTAATCCCCTTGTTTTGAGCAAGCGATCCAGCAATAAAACATCTATCCATCAATTTGCTCAGTTTGTTCTTGCTACTTGATATATAAAAGCAAGTGACAGGTGTAGTTTTAACTCTCATAATTGCATGTGTAAGTCATTAGATGTCGAAGCTATCAAAAAATCTTCAGAATTGATTTAAGGACTTCTTCAGATGCCTAATCAAGAAGAATTAAAAACGAACTTGTCTTTTGTTGGATTTCGTTTCGGTTCAAACTAATATTTATTCGTATATATAAATACCAAGGAGTGAACAATCTTTTACAGATCTTTAATTTATGCTAAATAGAACTTACACAGGTGCTTGTTTTGTTCCATTGTGAAGTTATCGAAACGAATTTGCATGTTAACCAAATTTTACCGTTTCCAAGATAACGTGACGTCCTGCCTCAAACATCCATAAAGTTTATTTCGTTGATTTAAAAGCTACAACAAATAAAAAAAGAACTTCCACTATGAAACACACGAAGCTGACTTAACGTTTTATTCCCTTCTGACTGGTAATGTAACTATATTATAATTGCTTTGGTGAGCGAATGAACAACACTTAAAAAATACTCTGAGCTCTAGTTGGAAATCAAACCAAAGACCTCCTGTATCTCAAGCGGATGCTCTACCACTGAGTTACAAGAGCCTCTAACGGTGAACAAGGCCCACTTAATGAATTTATAGTCTACATACAACTTCCTGCATGGATGATGTAACATTCAATGTTAGATTAATGTTAGTTTGGCTGGCCCAACGTAATTACCGTAATTAATAAAGATTGAGTGATAAATACCCTATATTCCATTCAAGCTTTCACAGGTCAAAGTTTAAGTTCGATATGTGACCGTGCTAAATTAAGTGTTACTGTTTGTGTTGCCGGTCACAAACGTACTGCCGGCGGGTGACTCCTTATAATGATTATACTAGCTCTCGCTCCATCATTTGTTAGCCCGAAGCACGTTTAACCACTCGGGCGGCTTAAAAAATTCATAACAAATCAAACCAGGGAATTTGGTAGCTCTTCAATAGCGAAGCGCAGTAATCACGTCTTGACTCGGACAAATAAACCAGCTATCGTAAAATCGGGTGGAAGTTAATGCAATATTTTGAACCGAACATATCAATTGAAACTTAACAATAAATTCGCCTCTTATAACTACAAGATCGCTAATTTCTGTATAGACCTTTTTGTCTAACATGAAACTGTTTGTCCGAGTCACATGGAAGTAGAAATTTCTATTTTTAGTATTACTGCGCTGCGCTATCTGTTCGGTGTTTATCAGCCCCACTTGGCCTTGTTTGCATGAAAAAAAAAAAACAGATATAATTTGTTATTAGCTGGTAGCCTATGAACCATTCTTCGATGATCCGATGTTTGTCCTGTTCCTGAATGTAAAAACACCGTGGAACCCCGTGGCTATCAACTAACTTCACTTATATTCAACTTGTTTCCTGCTGCGAAAATGGAGTTTAAAGGAGAAAATGAGATGTTTTTAAAGCGGGGTGGGTGGGGATAAGTTTGTAGCATCCAGGTCGGTATATCATTCCAAGGCCCATATCTTTCACCACATTACACCAACCTTTTTAAATCTTGGAGCGATTAAACAATCGATCAAACTCTTTCATGTAAGATACTTTTTGATTAATTAATAGTCACTATAGATATGGTTGCTAAGGCATATTTAAATTGAAACAACGACACTTCAAATCCTGAGTTTTAGACTGGAAGTTAAATGGTTACGCTTTTAATAACATTTATAACGACGGAATAAAGGCTTATAATCGGAAGCAATGTACAACCGAAATTACTCTCCGAGTTAAAAATTTCGCAATTAGCATCTTGCATCTTGAATCTTGAGAAATTTAGTACCTTAGCAACCATTTGTTTACATCCAGTGGCAGAGGTTTAAAAATTGGCTAGATGGCTCCGAAACCGAGATAAATGAAACGATCGTAATTGAAGCAATTGCAGATGTCTGGAAAGAAATGTGTCCATTAACGGTTGAAAGTCTTTTACAACTTGCTGAATTCCTAAAGATCTGCAGTTTATACGAAAGGGAGAAGATAACAGTCCCTTGAATATCTTTTGGAACAGTTATCTAGAGATGGTTGCTTTGCTCATGAATTTCATTCGCCCATTAAGAGAGTGAAACTGGCTGCTGCACCTAAGCTGTATTAAAGACATATACTTCCCTGTTTTTTTTTTTTTTTTTTTGCCTACGACCATACGAATTACTGACGTTATTTGCCGCACATGCTAAACCTCCAGGAGACACACCCAGAAGCTTATGATTAACTTTCATGGTGAGGTCGGTGTGCGACAAACTAATTGACACGGCTTTTCCCAAGTGCCTGCAGATCAGACCATTGAGTAAACATTGAGTGAAATCATTGATTTTAGTTTAAAGAAAGGTACTGTTCAACGTCTGGATACTCACTCCCATTCTCGTGCCGCTTTTGTGGACAAATGTCGGGACATGGCAAGAACGAGAAGCAACGGTAGTACAACGCACAAAGAATGTAGCAGAACGCGTATGAAAAGGGATGAGGAGGATGTGAAAAAAGGTTATTGATGCAACTAATGGCTTTAAAGATACTTTTGAAAACTCTGAAGAATTGGTTAGCCTCAGTTCAGGGTGCGTCGCAGATGAAACCATCACAAAGAATCTTATGGAAGCAAAAGAGAGAAGAAAGGCAGCCCTTACATCGTTCGTTCAAGACAGGCTTGCAGCAGGCTCTACT
>JAODFW021657198.1:0-13311 GCA_027575235.2 Palythoa mutuki
CTTTTTTCGTGCCCTCTTACGTCATAGCGTTTTATATTATTGTCTATAAACACGCGCGATGCTGTTTTATTCCCTTAATATATTATGTAAACATTTTCTTTTCACTAAAATTAATGTAGATTCCAACAAAAATCAATAACATGATAATGACGTCATCATGACGTCATCATGACGTCATTTTGCGTAAAATAACAGTAAAGACACAGTCAAGTTATTTGTCCTGTGAATGCCAATACTTGTGCCAAATTTGGTTTAAATCTGTTTAATGGCTAAAGAGTTTTATACAGCACCTAATTTCATATTTGTGTCACTATGACGAAAAGTGTCAATTTAACTACACCGATCAATTTGCCTTGTGACCAACTTATCTTGAGCCAATTTTCGTTTAATCTAATTAAACTGGTGCAAAGTTATAGACCGCGGGCACTTTGTGCCCCCATGGCGCCCATTTGGGAACTCATAAAAGCTACCAGAAATTCGTGAACGATATTATTGGAACAAGAGGCTCATTAAGCCTTTACTCGTGGTACGAGTGGAGACTGAAGTGAGGTTGCATTCAATTATTTTAACCCTTGAAGCCATTAGGGGGTGGTGGTGGGGAGGGGGAGGGGGTCAATCTGACAAAAAAGACATTGTTTGGAGCCTGATGGGTGAAGTTCGTGAAGGGGAGATTAATTACTATTGTTTATTTGTAAGGCTGGACCAGTGTCAGTGTTCATTTACAATGCAGTGATTACATGTACATGAGTTTATTTATCAGATATTCATGCACTATAGTTAAAGAACTTGAATTGCGACTTCTTAAAAAAGTTTGGAAAAGTAACCATCGTCATACATTATTTGCAAATGTACGACAGTCAGGAAGTGAAGATGTATCTATATGGCATCGTTGGCAGTTTGATTCCAAGATTCCAGTACCGTATATTTCCTTTACTGTGCTCCCTAGGGACTTATTTATTTTCATATCTAGGGTCGGTTCCTACAGCTGATCCAATAATAAATTTTACGAGCTTTTGAAATACCATTCGGTGGATAGTGGCTTAATGAATATCTACCTCGCGCCTTCGGCGCTCAGATATTCTACCACTATCCACCTCAATTGAAATAGAATAAGTGTTAAATAGAACGACGAGAGCAAAGCCAGAATACTATGGGAAATATTGCTAAAAATTCAAATCACATAAAAATTTGGTTTTCCTTTTTAAGCCAAATGTGATGCATATGTATTTCGTTTAACAGCAATGTATTTTTGTTCCTTCTTAATTAACGTCTGTTTTGGAGGTATACTGTTTTTGAGGTATTTTGGTGTATTACTCGTGCCGGTAAGCCATAAGTCAAGAAATGGGCTCCGGCTTTACTCGTGCCTGTAGGCAACGAGTCAAAAAATGGGTTCCGTTTTTCAATCTTTGTTTTTTGTCACAATCTTCCGGTTTGTCAAAGGAATGCGGGCGCAGCAAATGATACTCTGTTTTTTTCAAGGTGGCAAGAAGCTCGTGGAAAGGCATGTCTTATGTCTTTTGACGGCGAGTTCCGAGCCGTTCTTTTTTCAGATGCCTTCAGAATTTATAATTTATTTCTTTCGCAATGTCAAGCAATAAAAGTTCTATTTTTGAGCAACATGAATGCGTCTGTCAACGGGAGAATTCGCCTGACTGCAAGGTTTCGACGGTTAAAAACAGATAATTCACAGTACAACTGAAAATTGAGAAAGTCACTTCCAAGAATGAACATGGCGTTATACATCTGGAGATAAAGTACTCTAGATGTCCTTTATAAAAAATGCCCTTGACAATTTTTGTACAATACTCTGAATAAAGGTCTCTTTCGTGTCCTAGAGCTCCAGCCTGTTCTCTTATTTAAGTTTTAACCCATTGGGTTGAAAGCTGCCCAATAAAGTTAGCAAGAATTTTTCGCGCGTGAATAGAGGTTCTTTTTTTCTGTTCTGTTGGCACTGTTATCTTTCGGATCTGCTCGATCACTGTGATACTGAGATCCCTTTCAAACTTGTGACTTTTTCTGTTAGGAAGTGTTCTGTCAATTCGCAGCAGTTAACTTTGGCTCTTATACCATATCTATGGTTGCTTAACCTAATGTTAAAATTTGCTTCGCTTTTGCCTGTATACTGGAGATCACGTTTCTGACAGTTTATAATGAAAATATCCCACGGGCATTGGCAGTTGAGGGTAGAGGCTGCGAGAAAATAAAAACTAAAACATATGTCAACATCTAAAAAGGTAAAAACAGAACAAGCAGCAGAAACCTTCCCCAGGCGAACTCCCCAATGCAACGGCAGTGAGAACAACAACCATAACAATCTTCATCTTGATTGATAACCTGTTGTAGGATAAAATTTAAAATAATAACAATAAGTTTATTATAATCATAATACGAGTATATCCCTATTTTCCCTTTCGGCGCCGTTAAATTCTTCTTTTCCTTTCCCTCCACTGTATTGTTCCTCCTCTTTTCCCTCCATTGCGTTCCTCCTCTTCTCCTTCCATTACAGTGTTCCTCCTCTCTCTCTTTTCCTCTGCTATATTGCTCCTCCTCTCTCTACCTCCACTAGATTGTTCCTCCTATCTCTTTTCCTCAACTACATTGTTCCTTCTCTCTCTCCCTCCACATTGTTCCTCCTCTCTTTCTCCACTCCTTTTTACGTCCTATCCCTCCACTACATCGCTCCTCCTCCATTCCTTCCACTGCATTTTCCTCCTCTTTTCCCTCCACTGCGTTCCTCCTCTCCCTCCACTATTTTGTTCCTCCTCTCTCTCTTCCTCCACTACACTATTCTACCTCCTTTGCCTCTACTGTATTGCACCTCCTCCTCTCCCTTCACCATATCGATGCTCTTCCTGATCCTCCACCGCATTGTTCTTCCTCTTTTCCCTCCAATGCGTTCCTTCTCTCGCTCCACTACATTGTTCCTCCTCTCTCTCTCTTCCTCCACTACACTATTCTACCTCCTTTGCCTCTACTGTATTGCACTTCCTCCTCTCCCTTCACCATATCGATGCTCTTCCTGATCCTCCACCGCATTGTTCTTCCTCTTTTCCTTCCAATGCGTTCCTTCTCTCGCTCCACTGCATTGTTCCTTAACCTTTCCCTCCACTGCATTTTTTCTCCTTCTTTTCCTCCACCACATTGTTTCTCCTCCTCTTCCTCCACTGCATTGTTCCTCTTTTCCCACTGTTTTATTTTTCTCTTTTTTCTCTTTCTCCACCTCTCTATTTCTACCTCTTTATTTCTTCTCCCCCTTCAATCACACTATTCCTCTTTCTCTTTCTCCACTTTCTCCGCTTCTATCATTACTCCTTCATATCCTCCACCTCATTAATTTTCCTCCTTCTCTCCAGTTCTTCTAATTTTCTTTTTTATATTTTCCTCCTTCCTTCTCTTTGTTGTTCCTCCACTTCTTCCATTTTATTGTTCCTCCAATCCCCGAAGTTCTTCTTTCCTCTTTGTCTTCATCCACCTTATTATTTCTCTTTCCCCTCCGTTATGTCTCTTCCTCCACCACCTTAATGTTTTTGATCCATGACGTCACTGCTATTCCTCCTCCACCTCTTTCTCCTTAAACTCATTATTTCTCCTCCTAGCCTTCTTCTTCTTATATTCCCACTTTCTCCGTTCTCCTACATATTTTCCTTACCAATTTTCATCACAATCACTTTCCCCCTCCACCCCCTAATTTAGTTTAGTTTTCACAGGGTTCATACAGAAAATTGCAACAACTTATTAAGGACTTTTCAAGGACCTTTCGAGAACCAAAGACCAGTTCACAATCCAATACTATAATCTCATGTGTAATCTTAAATGTAACAGCGTTTTAAACCGACACATTTTGGGGTTATCAAACTTTTCAGAGATGACCTACACATGGTTTTCCTCAAAATTTTGGCATATTTTTATTCTCATACACAATTATGCCAAATTTTCCTAACGCAGAGAAATAATGAATACTAACGTTTTTGCAACTGGCGTGCGACTCCACCATATCCTCAACAATTTGGAAAAACGTCAAGGACTTTATAAGGACTTAAACAAAATTTAAAGAACTTTTCAAGGATGGATGTAGTTCAAGGACGTCTGCTAAAATTCATGGAATTTGCAAAACTGTGCAAAACCTGTTCCGCATAAGTTAAAGTGTCTAAATCATGGTTGGCACTCTTTCGAAGTTCTGAAATTCCAAGACTTTTCACGACTTTTTCCATGCTAGCTAAATCCTTTTACGAGCCTCAGTGGCCCATTGGAGCAGGTGCTTATCTCCGGTTTCTGTTGTGTTAAGCAGACGAGAGTCATTGACTCCCCCTGGACGGGACACTAATCCATCACAGGTTAGCCCCCAGCAGAAGCTGGTACTCGTTTTACCGACCTCAGGAGGATGGAAAGCTGAGTCAACTTTGGCGGAAAAGAAGGTCACACAACACAAGTGTTCAACACTCGGCTGAGACGGGCTTTGAACCCGGGACCTTGTGGTTAGAAGGCAGAGATCTTACCACTGCGCTAGACACGCCGCCATCGTTTTAGACCCTATAAGTCCTAAAACGTAATTTTTGAAAATTTTGGGCTTTCTAGGCTTTTTGACTATATGAACCCTGTTGCAAGTGAACATCATCCATTCATCTTGAATGGATGATGTGACAGATATATTAAACTCAAAGAACAAAGCTTCAGTACTGAATTTGCTAAAACGAAGAGAAGTTTCCTATTTCTTTTCTTTCTAATAAACTATTCTTGCAATCCAGCAAATGAAGCCACCTAATCTCTTGTTTAACGTGGAATATTGAGGGAAAATCATAGCTTCTAAGTAGCCTCTAAGTATGAAAAGTTTTAAAGTTTGTTAATTAACTCCAGTTATTAGTGCCCTCAAACAAAATATGATCGATTACTTATATTGAAGTAACACTTGAAGTTGGTGATGAATCGTATAATTCTGCTCTTCTGAATCATTTAGAAAGAACGTCAACTTTTATCTGGTCTGGAAGCATAGCCAAAGACCCTATGGCAGCGACTTTAATATTCTTTTGTATACATTCAAAATAGCCTTACTAGCCTTGTTCCTGAATTAAACTTTCAAATGAATTGGCTACCCAAAACGAGGCTAGAATATTAAAACTGCCCGCCATTTATGAATAAGATCGAGATCCATGCGCATGCACCTTTCATAATCATTGAACTAACCTTTCACAGTCTGGTTCCTCGGTCCAGCATGCCTGATCTACTTTGACTACTGGTGGGGCCTGGGGCTGACTGGGAATAATGTCAGTGTTTGTTTCTTTTTCTTCGTCATCAGCTCCACCAGCAAACCGAATATGGGGTCGCTGTGGAAAAATGATCAAAAACATGTAACTAGATGCACTGAATTACAGTTACATAACATTACCCGAAAATATAAACATTTAAGAGAAATTATAAATGAATGAAAGAGTGATGCCATTTAGCACAAATTATGTATTTATCAACTTAAAAAAAATCACCTTTGGCATAACTTTCATAACAACGGTTTGCTTTGTTTTTTTGTTTCTTAACTTGCTTTTTCTTTTTTTTTGCAATAACTTTTCTATTTTCCTTTTTATTCCCTTAACAGTTCCCTTTCTTTTCAGTGGCAGATTCACACCGGTTACCACTGTTTAACCGAAAAAGGTTATATTTTTTAATAAGTATTTCACCTTCTTGTAGTACTATACCAACCCAAATAAATGTAGAACTTTGTAGATGTAAAACTGAGAGAATTACGAGTTCAATCATAAAACTTTTATTAAAAGGCTTACACAACTTTCCTCCCTCCCTCCCCTTCCTCCTTCTCTTGGCTTAAGATGCTCAGATATTCACAAAATGGCCATCATTTTCCTAGATCCACGCATGCCTTTTATCTTTCTTGTAAAGCACACACCTTTTTGCGGGAACGCTCAGTATTCTTTTCATCAAATTGAATTCTTGTTGGTTTCTTCGGTGGACTTTCTGGTTTCTTAATGGGTGAAAATCTGAATTTAACTGGAATCGGACTTTTAACTGGACTTTCAGTGCTTTCATCTTCGGTTTCCTCATCATTACCAGCGTCAAAAAACTTAGCTTTAGGTCGAGTTTCCCTCCTTGAAGCTGAGGAAACAAGGAAGAAAAATATAACAAATTAGGTAAAATGTTATCACATGAAACAGAAAACACATTGTTACTCATGACTATTTTACATGTATCCTCAATATTCTTAGTACCTACACATGCACCCACGTAATACCTTCATATCTCCATACACCCAAGTAATACCCTCAGCATCTCTGTGTACCTGTCGTAGGTTATTTTTTTTCAGGTTATTTTTAAAATGACATAGGTTATTTTTTTTCAAGAAGAAATACTATACTATAGAATATTTACAATATTTTCGTCCCCCAAAAATCCAAGCCCCAGTTTTTAAATGAGTCCCCAAAAATATAAATCCCTTTTAAAGACACTTAAAAATAACCTAGGTTGAAAAAAAAATAACCTAGGTTGAAAAAAACAACCTGAAATGAAAAATAACCTACGACATATACAAGGCCTTTTTTCTTTATTTTCAGTTCGCAACAGGTTTTCATTTTGACATTGATCTCGAAATTTCCTCACACGATCGATCACAAAACCCAGTTGCTATGGAAATTGTAATTGCACATGTGAATTTCAAATTGGAGGGCAATTACAAATTAATTGAGGTCCAAATTTATAGTATAATTTGCCCCCTATGTTATTACAGTTGTTGTAATTAATGCTTTTTCCTCATTGCGATCTCGTGTTCAGGTCTTCAGCTGAGTTAATGAACAAACTGAAGAAAAAATTTGATGACGTCGAGTCCTTAATTACTGAGATGGAAAGAAACGCCGAATCAAACAACAGAAATAAGCAAAAGGTGAGGGGAAGGGGTGGGGGAGAAAATTTGTCGGTTTGTTCAACCTATACGCAATTTTCCTTTCTTTTGTTCCTCCAGTGTCTGTTCAAAACAAAAGAAATTGAAAATTAAATGGCTTCATTATTACCATTTTTAAGTCTTTTTACAAGCCTAAAGGCGCTGTTACACTTCGCAATTTTCTCAGCAACTTGCAATATATTTTGGCCGGGGTAAGCTGGGGAGCATTATTTGGCACCAGATTCAAGATGGTGGTCGATGTAATAAGCTCTGCGCATGCACTAATGAATAAAGTTACTCAAAAATTGCGAGGAAAGTTGCTGAGGGGTGATACACTTCGTGCAACGTTGCGCGAACCAAAAAAAATAGCGAGAAAACCCCTGTTACATTGTGCAATTTTCTCAGCAAGTTGCGAGACAAGTTGCTGAGAAAATTGGACATTGTAACAGGGCCTTAAGTGGAGCCCGTGTTATCTTTGGTTTATGTAGTGTTAGGCGGATGATAGTCATTGACTCCCCCTGGACAGGACAGAAATCCGTTGTAGGTTAGCCCCCAGCAGAAGCTTGTACTTACTTTACCAGCCTCGCCAGTTCGGAAAGCTGAGTTTCAAGTTTGGCAAAAAAGAAAGACACACAAACGTTCAACATTCTGCTGAGCCGGGGTTTGAGCCCGGGACCTTGTTGGGAAGGCAGAAATTTTACCACCGCTGTGACAACAGCGCCGCGGTGTTTTTATTGCTCCACGACCTTAAAAGTTTTTTGCTTCGTTTAAAAGTTGGCTTTGGGAAAAACAAAGTCCCAAACCGAAAAGAAATTTAATAGGGCGTGTAGCATTCAAAACGGTTGCAAATGGCATGATGAAATTCAGTAGACTAAAAGTACAAAAGTGGATTCTTTTAGCGTATAATCGAACCGACCTTCTTTGTTTTATAACTGATCTATTTAAATTTATAAAAAAGCCAATCCTTCCAGTAATTGTGTCATCAATCAAAAAGACGATTTCCCTTCTTACCTTTTCACATACTATTACCGACCTTCTCGTTACGTACATAATTACCACCTATATCCTACTAAGGCCCCCATCTACTCAAAATTTTGGTGGATAATGAGGAATCGGATTTGAGAAAAGTGTTTCAATGGGAAGAATTGTGAGTATAATCACCAAACCGTCCCTCCTGATCACATGCAAGTGTAGCTTGTTTTAGCGGACGGTTTAGTGTTATTCTGTCAAGTATAAACTTCAAAATTTATTTTTAAACTCATTAAAATTCCCCAAAACAAAACATTTTCTTAAAAACGTCTCCCTTAAAACTCCTCTTTTAAAACGTATCAAAAAACATTTGAAACATTTCTTTTTCATTCACTCTATAATCTAATTGTCAGATTTTTCCTATTTCAAAATACAGGCGCTTATATGATCAAAAGAAGTACTACAATTAAAGTTACCAAAAAGTAGTCTTAGGTTGGTTTAACATTTTTGCTCTTATTTCCAGGAGTTTAGAGACGGAATGACTCATTTAGAAGTAAAAGCAAAGCTAGTGACGAAAGAAGGAAAACACGCCCTTTGTGATAATTTTCTAACAAAACCCGATGCTAGTTATATTGAAGAACGAGTCGAGGATACCGAGGAACGATTGGAGAACCTGTTGGAACTTCACAGAATAGAACGCAAAAGGTGACGCAATTTAATCAAGTTAAAGTCCCTCTGCTCTATCGCAGAATCGAATGCAGTTTTTTGTCACGATCTTGGTTTTAACTTCTGAATCCAGTAAATGTTATCCAGAACCTAGATTGCTACAATACTCCTATGCTAATCAATACTAGTACTATACTCCTTTGCTGGTCTTTTAGACTTTAAAGACAGCTGGTTTTAGGTAGATTTTTTCATACTAAGACTGAAATATGACTTTGATTTATATAGGTATTCTGCAAGTCTAAAGAACAGCTTAGACAAAAAGCTAAACCACGTTGAAACTCTCATGGCGAATCTGGAAACTAAGATGGACAACTCAGATTCTAACAAGGTAGGTCTTCTCATGATATACGGACATTCTTAGTAACGGGCATGGGTTCTTGCAAAGTAAGTAGAGTGTTCTGGTTAAGAAAATTAGGAAACTGCAAAGAAGATTGCAATGCTGCTTTGTTTCATGTTTTTTGTGCAGGGTCACGGTTACGATCTTTTGTTGTAAATGTGATGCCTTTTTTGTCGGTTGACATTTTTTCAATTCCATTTCAAAGCCCTATTAACACTGTGCAATCATTCATTTTGTTGCTATTCACAGGTTGACATTAAAGATCTGGAGAAAGATTTAGAGTCTGTACAACGCGAGGCGGATGATGTTCTCGACGAAGCACAAGATCTAATGGATGATAAAAGGTTTATGCAGGCAGATGAAAAAAAGTTACAAGATAGAGTTGAAGATATCGAGAGACGACTTGAAAATTTGGAAATTGTGATGAAAGAATGGCGTGAGAGGTAAATTATTGAAAGTTTAGCCCGGTGTGAGGTAAATCAAAATAGTTTCAGATTTCAAGTTCCACATTCCTGGATTCTAGATGCCTGATGCACGATTCCGGATTCTACATTCTGCATTTAAGATCTACTGGACTTGATTCCGAATAATCCCAGTTAGTGTAATGGAATCTAGCATTCCTGATTACATCAATGAATTCTGGAATCCCAGCCAATGACTGCAGATTCTTCAGATTCCAGAGCGAAAACCATGTATTGGAATTCCCGGGTTTCAGATAATTGTACACGAGGCTAAAAGCTTGTTTATAGCAAAATTGTAAAGGAGGAACAAAGAACAAAAGATTAGTGATGGTCTAATCTCCTCTTCTTTGTCGTTTTCCATTAGATTAAAACTTTCAAATAAAATACTAAAACGATGAAAAAAATAGCCGTAAATCAAGAAACCGAGAAATTTGTTGTCCTTCGGTGCTCTCTTTACCCCTCCCTCCGTCAGCGCTCCGTTTTAAGTGTATTTGAAAAGCCTAAGGTACACGAATCATAGGAAGAACCACACAGACGTAGAAGAGGTGAGAATTTCATAGGGAACATCGAGACAGAAGGTTTCACTGTTACCATTTGTAAGCTATGCCAGCTCCTCTAAGGAACATTTTCATTCGAAACAGAGAACGTAATATGTAATAATATGTCCCGAGATCATAAAATATGAAATCATTGTGGACTCGATAAAAGCGCTACGTAGAGCTATTTGGTAGTAGTAGTAGTAGTAATGTAGAAGCATTTATTTGGTAGTAGTAATGATAGCGTCAAAACCTATAGTAAACTGAAATTTAAATCACGAAAAAAAAAGGAAAAGTAAATGTATTTTGTTTTTATTTCTCTAAGGACCAAGGAAAGTAGATATATTTTATCTCTTGATTAACGAATTCGGTTTGACTGCACAAGTGATGTCTCTTTGTTTTGTGTACGCGCGGTTCAACAGGTCAGCGACAATGTTAAACATCCTGGTAGATTTTAAGAAGAAGCTGAGTGAAGTGGAAACGAAACTGAAGGAACTTGAAGACAAATCACAGTCACACGAGAAAAATATGCGAAAGGTTGGCGATAATTGGTATTTGGTCTTTTTTTTCATTTTAATTTAGAGCCTTTGTGCGGAATCAGCATGTACGGTGCCTTTTGAAACAAGCTAGTATTTCAATAAAATCAACAAAATTGGTAATTGGGCTAAGTGGAAAATTCAATGAAACAAAATTGTCAACCCCAAATTCCCAGTCCAAAGAAAGAAGTTAACTTAATGAACGAATATTTTGTAAACAATAATGTAGGACGAAAGGTTTTAATTTAAGTTAGTTTCACTATTCCTATTGTTAATGTTCCCGTCTGTTGGACAAAAGAAGCGTATTCATTCTTTTGGCGAGCAAAAAAATGAATTTGTCCCAGGTCCGAAACAATCTACCAGCTTCGAAACTGGAGAAAGTATGAAATACTTAGTTAAATACTTTCTCAACTTAACTCCCATCATTATTTGATGCAGATAATAACTGTTTTCATTTCTTATTCTATATATCAACGCAGGAGTTCATCAGCGAATTCGACCCAGTTGCAAAAACAACAAATAGCGTTTTAAAGGAAGTAGGAGATACAATTGCAAGGAAACATTTCAGTGCACCTCACGAGAAATATCTCGTTGAACGAATGGACAATATTGAAGCTCAGCTGAGGTTACTAACTAATGTAAAATACGAAAGGTCAGTTTTGCTAATGTATAATGTTTTCGTAATGTATAATGATGTGATAAAAATGTGATACTAGTGTAGAGTTATCATCAGTTATTTGAACAAAGGCTGCATTTTTATGTTGGTTCTCTTGAACACGGCATAGTTGTGATAAGATCTCTGCCTTCCTGTAATTTTAGAGACCTTTCGATCCAAGTACGAGTACAAGATTTTACGAGCACGCGCGCATTTACCAGCGGTTAGGACTCGTTCACAATATTCAAAATGACACTCATTAATATTCTAACCCTAAACCTAACCCTAACCCTAACCCTATACACGCTTCTTTTATAAGAACAACTTTACAAGAACAACAAGGGTCAAGCGTGTATAGGGTTTAGGGTTTAGGGTTAGGGTTAGGTTTAGGGTTAGGGTTAGAATATTAATGAGTGTCATTTTGAATATTGTGAACGAGTCCTAACCAAGTGGAACTTGGTTCGACTAACTACAGAGCAAAGTTTATCACGTGATCACATTGCAAGATTCAAGACCGGGAAGCCATTTGAGAGAAACGCACCATATTGCTAATGCAAATTTTTGTGATCATTATGCTGAATAGACCATTTTCGCATTCTAAGTTACCGCTGACTTCCTATGACAACGGATTCAATTGTACAGTCTCAGCCTCAACATGAAATTAAATATTCCTAAAGGCCAGTTTACACTAAATGTAGTTTTACACTAATTACAACTGTGTATATTGCTGGAGGTGTGACTTCTCACTTTCTCTCACTGGTATATTCGAATATCTAAAACCAAAACAAGGCTGAGGCTGTACAAATTGAATCTGTTCTCTTGGTAGCCAGTGGCAACTGAGGATTCGAAACTGATTTATTAATGAGCCCAAATTTGACCAGGTCTTTTTGTCTCCACAAGGGAATATATCTAGCAAAAAATGATGTATTAGAAGACAGTGGTCATATTCTCCGCTAATCCGACATATAATCGACTCGAGTCTGGCAAACCTTGCAAACAGACAAATTACCTCCGTCACACAACAAGTCGACTAAAGTTTTAAAAATGCAGACGTTTTGTAGACTTCTACTCGTTCATATAATAATAATGTTTTTATAGTGCCCATATCTAAAAAATTCAAGCATTTTGCTTAAAATCAATTTATTTTGTCGATCCAATTAGTAAACAAAAGTTATTGTTTAGTTTTTTGTATTTTATACAGACAACTTAAGTTAAAGGGGAAAGCCGGTTATAAAGTGAGACCGCGGGATGACGACAAAGCTTCTCAGAAACAAAGTGTGTATGTTATGGCTGAGTCAGCCTTGAGATCATCTGAAGGACCGAGAGAGAAATGTGAAGACTTCCTTCAGTCTTAATTGCAGTTTGATATTAGCTTTTCTAGTCTCCTTTGCAGCCGCTTTGGTTTATAGCTGTTTAGTAGACCCAGTTTAGTTACCGGCGCCAGTACGAGTACAAGTACAAGATTTTAACAGTTTTAAGAGCGCGCGCTAACTCGTTGTCGAGAGGATGAGATTTCAAGCAAATATGTCGTCCTCTCGACAACGAGTTAGCTGCGCTTTTAAAGTCTGGTACTCGTACTCAGATCTAAAGGTCTCTAGTCTAGTGGGAGCTACTGCGGACTAATAACGGCTCACTATGAAGGAAACACTGATAGCTTGGGGCATTTTGATGTACACAAGGCGTCCTTTTATAAGTTTTAAACCACAGTTTGAATTTTATTTGTTACTGTGTCAAAGATTTACTAAACTAAATATAAGAAGATACTATAAATAAACAGCAAAATTGGAAATGCGAACAATAGTTCTTATTATAATTATATTTTCCTTGTCAAAACACATATAAAATTATCATTACTTTGTTGACCGGTCTTTAGGCCTTCAAGTCTTAAAACACTGACTACACGCAGAACCAGTAGATTTTGCCGAGGATTATTGTTCTTAATTTTTTGCCCATTTCAGCCTCAATTTGTTCTTATTTCTGCAAGCGGTTTTTAATGAAGAAAAAATAAAATAAAACAAGGTATTGGAAAATGAAACGCCTTGCGCCACACATGTAGTTTACGGCTGAATTTAGAGCAACCTAATTGTTTGTTGAGCAGTCTTCAGTGAATCTTTTTATGTTTTATGCTGTATCGCTAAGTTTTAGTCAATTTTCTTCCACAGAAACTTTCCTAATTATCAAGCCTCAGCCTGGGATTGTTCTTAAATTTTGGCA
>JAODFW021658170.1:0-21234 GCA_027575235.2 Palythoa mutuki
ATATCAAATTGTAAAAACAGAACAAGTTCAAGGCTTCAGCAGCAGTTCAGATCTAGCTTCTGTAAACTTTACTCTTAATAAGTTTTTAACAAAGGATCTTAGCGTGTGTTCTAAGCTCAACAAATTTTGTTCTTGTACTGACAGCTAACTGCGAAAGAAACAAGGAAATAACTAGAAGTAGATGTCAATGAGTTTTACTATTTTATTTTAAATGCAAAAATGTTCATGAATTTTGTAATTTAGGTAATTGTTGCAAAATAAATGGTTGTTTGATATTGAAAATTTGCAGAGCTAAATGGAAATAGCACTTTGGTTTACTCGGTATCAAAGTCAGTATAGCAATCACTGGCGAGCAACAATGTAAAATATACAAAACTAAAAGTGTCATAGTCAATTAGAGTATTTTTGTTATACTTTATCTATATTTCTGTTTTAAACAAACTGAAGATACAATAAGAAAACAAAAATGTTTAAAGAATATGCTGCACTATCAATAACACCATTATTTTTGGGAAATCAGCCGTTTATAAAGAGTATTTGACATTGTGTGTCTATCGTTTTGTACGTTAACGTCATTTTGTACCTTAAGCTGTACGCGTACGTTCATTTGAGTGAGTAAAGTTAAAATGTTGTCTTTCGTGACTACGTTGATCACACTGTCCTTTTTATATTTACGTCTGTAACAAACGTTTATATGTTTGGGTGACGTAAAAGTCTTACGTGTACGTCCAGAACACTGTTTATGCTTTTTGGCTTCTCCTTCCATGGCAACTCAGACGTGAAGCGAGGTTTATCTGAAATTTAATTTCAAATTTGTCACTGACAAAAGCAGAAATTTGAAGATAAATAAATCAGAAAATTTGTAATGATTGTTTTAAAAACTAACAACTTAACTTTACTTCTCTTCAGCTTCAACTAAGGGGGGCACGAAAAATGAAATTTAAAAGTGACAAAATATTTAGAAAAATGTGTTTATCGATAAAAACCTATTTTTTCTCCTCAGAAAGCAAATGATATCTTCTAACTTTATGAAATTCCGTCACTTTGAGCTAACAATTTCGTGTCCTTGTGTCGAAAATCTCTCACTCGCTACTTTGCCATCACTCGTAAGACATATTTTCAACACTTAAGAGACCATTTGTCTCTCTGCGCACCCACGTTTTATCCCCTATCTACCAAATAACCAATGCATCATGAGGTTCATTACATTTGTTAACAGCGTAAGCCTTAGCTCTTTAACCTGGATACATTACCTTTATTAAGGAAGCTGTCTGCAACAACGATGCCCAAGGCATGCCAAGAACGAGGGTCAAAATTCATCATAAAATCTGACCACTCAAATTTATGATGGTCCATGTCCCAGTATTCTTCCTCGTGAGCACCTTCTTCTTTTTCTACAGGTTCATCGCCATCGTTTTTAGAAGATTGATCGGTTTTTAGCTCTTGTGGAACCTCGCTGTCTGGTGGCAAGTCTCCATCGGAGTCTGAAAAACAAACCTGCACTTATTTGATTAAGAACTCCAAGCACAATTATTGCCTCATATGAAATAATATGGAATTTAATATATCCTTCCGTCAGGAATCTGGAATATTAGGTTTAGAATGCAAAATCAAGCTTAAGGAATCCAAAATACATTTTATTGAAATCCACCTCACCACTTGCAAGATTTCAAAACCTAGGCAAGGGAATCAACAATCAAGATTAAGGCAATCTTGAATCTAGTCAAGGAAAAATACAAACCAGTCAACTGAATCCAGAATACGGTCAGAGAATCTAGAATTCAAATAAAGGTATCAAGATGTCGTCATGAGAATGCATTATCCAGTCATGTTAATGATTGTTTATCACAAACTTCTAGATTTTGGGTTTTCATGGGCGCATCTCGAATCTTTAAACTATAATCCACATTCCCTTGGATCTCTTTAACTGCATTTCCATAAAAACGTAGATCTCAGGACTTTGCTCAAAAATGTAACAGTAGTTCAAATGACGACACCTTTTGTAACTTGGCAGATACAAAATTCATATAAATTACTTTTACCTGTAAGGACTGTCGATGAAGAAACGTCAGGAATTTCTGGCAACTCTGACGTCCCCAGTTTCTTTTCTGTGACTGTCGCAACAGTACTGATTATTGATTCAGATCTCCCTTCTGATGCTTCGTCAGCATCTGAAAATGGTTCTGGAGTGGTGTCCGACTCACCACAACAAAACAGCTCTGTTTCTGGTCTCTTCGTACGAACGACTAAATTATCAGGTTTCCTTACTTTGGTTCTCTTCTTCTTTCTCCTGAAGACAAACAACACGAAAAATCACTTTACTAAACTCATTAAGTTATACCATGAAATAAATGGCAATAGAAATGGAAATGGAAATGGAAAAAAATACCACAGAAGAAATGGCACTTCAGAAAACTGTTTTTGTTGCAAGGCTTAAGTATGGTCTTACTGTTTTGTCAAAAACAAACTAGAAGATTCTGAGAGGCAATTCCAAACGCGCATCCGAGAACACAAAACAGTTGAGCTGCGGCATTGACTGAGCACAGTATGAACGACACCAAATTTTACTGGGTTCTGCTATTATTTTAGGCACCAGTGACAATTGGCAAATTTTAGAGCCAAGAGAGATTTTGAACGATAGCCATAATCCTTTAAACTACAATGACTTTAAAACTCTCACGACAATACTTGCACTTGAATTGTATTTTAATTTAGCGTTTTAATGTGCATCTGTGCAGTTTTAGTCACACTCCCCTTATAAAACCGAAACGTTCGACCCTTTTTAAGCAGAAGTTTTTATCCTTTTTATCCAGAGTAACTATATTATTTTAAAAGTAGGATATTTTACCATTTTTCATCTTTGACAGAATGGTACGATATTATTGTTAACAACTAAAAAACTACAAATCTTTGCAAACATATCGTCTGCTATTATTCATGATAACCTTCTGTTGAACTGTGTCTATTTTTCAGAGTGAACCATCTTTTATTTTGCACAGCGCCAATCAAATTTCAGGCAATGCTTTGCAAAGAACATTGATATCAATACAGTAAAAGACTGCAGTACCTCTTCTGGGAACTCTCATGCGGTAGGTTTAGTTTGTCTCCATCAACTTCAACTATCTTTTCTTTAGCAGATATTGGTAGAACTGCAACCTGGTCTTGGTATTGAGACGAAGCAGATATTGTTTTGGATTGGGAAGAAGAAACTGTGTCCAGCGCTGTTTCTTCTTCATCGGCTTGCAGAACCTGGATAGCTGTTGGTAAAGTAATTCTTAAACACTACTGATTTTTTTTCAGTTTCAACTTTTCACTTTCTTAGATTTTTAGCGTATTATTGTATTCGCATTTCAAGTCCGTTATTCACCAGCAATGAATAAAATGTTTTTTTTTAAAACCAAAGTCCAAGTAAACTACAAAAGAATGCACGCATCTAATAGCAGCATCGTTCACGTCCTCTGCCTGCGTTGCAGCCGGCCCAAGCTCTTTACCGGAGGTATAGTGTCTGCCGCGCAGGCTACATGTCCTCATACAAACATTCAAGAAGATTCCAGATCATTAAATGACGAGGCAGTTCCCAAAAACACAAAAAAATCAACAAAATTTGGTGTAAACGTATAGACCTTAACGAAAAATGGCGGCGATTTTGATATTCTTTTGTCTACATTCAAATTAGCCTTACTAGCCTCGTTTAGAGTAACATATTCTTATGAAAGTTTTACATAAGGACGAGGCTAGTAAGGCTAATTTGAATGTAGATAAAAAGAATATTAAAATAGCCGCCATTTTTCAATAAGGTCTATTTCGAGGTAAGTTATAATAATTGTTTAATTCATGCCGAACAACTTTTTCACAAGTAAACAAACTCAAAGTGTCTGAATTGCTGGCGCAGCGACACGAAGCTGTTTACAATTTTCATTTGTCTCCAAATAAAAAAAAAACTACCGACTCCAAGATATGTAAATATACAAAATTATTTCGTTCTTATAAAGTGGTGTCAACAGC
Organism: Palythoa mutuki; assembly: GCA_027575235.2. Classification (NCBI taxonomy): domain Eukaryota; kingdom Metazoa; phylum Cnidaria; class Anthozoa; order Zoantharia; family Sphenopidae; genus Palythoa; species Palythoa mutuki. Next base: position 4,006 of record JAODFW021658170.1, read on the forward strand.
AGAATAACAAAATGCACTTTGGAATTTTAAAATACTACTCATCTCCTCTCTGTTTCATAATAGCAGCAAGTCTAGTATTATTATAATCACTATATCATATACTTCAAATTGTTACTTTTAAAAAAGATGATTGCTTTTTAATCAAACTTGAAGTAATGTTGATAAACGAATTATCATCGACGTAGGAATTTGAAAAAGCTGACGTTTCGAGCGTTAGCCCTTCAGATGCTCTGACGAAAGGCTAATGCTCGAACGTTAGCTTTTTCAAATTCCTACGGCAATGATTACTCGTTTATCAACATTACTTCAAGTTTGTATCTACTCGGCAATGCATTCAATAGTTTTTTAAACTATTTACTTAATGCTTTTTAATCAACAACAAGTTTTCGTAAGTTCAGAAGATTGCTCATTTTTGATAGTTTACTCTCACATTATTTCATTTTCTTTTACTATTTATTATAAAACACTTAATTTTATTTGGTAAGTTCAATAATTTTAAGATTATCTCAATAAGAATTACCATCCATTTCGCTTGGTATGGTATCCACCATCTTCGCCACATCTTCCACGATAGGCAGTGGATCGTGCTCTGCCGGTTTGTGAGGAGAGCTTTTTGATCGACACAACATCTTCTTTTGTTGTAGTGGCAATCGGTTCCATAAATCTTCTGATATTTGGTCCTTGAAGGGTACCTCATGGGAACTAGAATCCTTTAGGAAGAATTGATACAGTTAATCTTTTGAAATTTCGTGGAATCTATTAGAATTACAAGATTTGTTAGATATCGCCTGTATCAAACTAAGTCAATATTTATCGAGGATTAAAGATTTTCTGCAAAGTTCTCTAAAACTCGGGATTAGAGTAAATTATTTCCCTTACTTTAATTCTTGTCAAATTGTTATAGCGAGTTTTACACCTCAACAGCGTTTTATCAAGCCTGTCTTGAAGCCACTTAACTCTCCTCTTTGCATTCTCAACCTAAAGTTAAGAAGAAGATATATTTGTAAACACTGATCTCCGAACTTATCTAAATGCAACTTGTAGAAAATTTCAATGTAACTTCTGAACTTTCTACTGCCTACTTTATTACCACCATGATCTTTCTGCTGTTTTTCCTAGACATAAATATCAAAACATATAAAATATAAGGCATATCTCAAGGCAGTTTTAGCTCCTTGGCTGCATAAAAAACTTGGAAACAAATTAACAAATACAGGTGGTCTGTAATACTGGTAAACACAGCAGGTGGAGACAGCAAAAAAAATTGATAATTATAGCCCTCAGAGATGCCATTTAATGCACATAGTGAAAACCTTTGTATCATTCAAAAAGAATATACTGAATATTTTGACAATTAATTTGAAATAATTTGAAATTCTGTTTTTAAACATAGAATACACAACCATAAATAAAAGATTCTTAAATCACAAACACTGGACATTAAAATCCTGAAAGTTAGCTTTCGATAGTAACTGTTCCCCTGTTCACAAATGGATTGATCACGAATACACGATCAAAATATGTATTAGATTCCTCACCCCAGTTTTTGACTTTACAGCTTGTTCAAGTTCAAGTCTTGCATAAGCAAGTTCATTCCGCAGCTTCATTAGCACCTTCAACAGATAAAACAAAATAGTTTTTATGAGAGAGCAATCATGCTTGATACACTATGCTAGTGGGCAATACAATTTTATAACTTAGAGAAACATACAGTAAGTCACGATACTTTCCGATGTTTTCTAAATAGTCAAAATTTAGCATGGTAGTATTGAGAAAGGAAAGGAAAAGGAAAGGAGCCGCTTGCTAATTGCCCTTTCTCGCAGCCGTGGCTGAATTACAAAGGACGCAGCTCAACGAGGTCGGACCGAAGTAACTGTGCTGCCGTCTAGGCACTCGGCCCCAGAACACGATACATATTACATAACCTCGGAGCACAGCACCACAGCCAGATCTAATCAGCTGGGAGTCGATTTTGCTGAGGGAGGAAAACCGGAGTACCAGGAGAAAAACCCTCGGAGTCAGATTGAGATCGACAAATCTCAGCCCACGTGCAGAGCCTGGAAGTCAATCCTGGGTCGTAGAGGTGGGAGGTGCAAGTGATGACCGCTACGCCAACCTTACTCCCCTAGAGAAACATATCATGATTGATAAGGAGCCAATGAAAATCATGGGTTTCAGTTATCATCATCGTCATCATTCATTTTATGTCAGATTTGACATTACAAGGTAAGCTTTCCCTTCACATTTGTTTGTCAAGGCCACAGAGCCCCATGATTTCTGACACTGGTTCTGACGATATCTTGCAAGGCCTGCCCTTCTTAGTTCTAGCTTGAGATAGGTGATCTGGTTGATGCAACCATTACTTTTCTTTATAATTATATGTCCAAACCAGTTTAGGCATCTATGCCTGAGAGCCAGATCTAAAACAACCAAGCCCAGCTTATTACACAGAACACTGGGTTTTACGTTGTTGTCAGCCTTTACAAGGCACATCCACCAAAGCACTGATCACTAATTTCTCTGTAACCGTGACAGATCTATCTTCATTAGAGGCCAGCATTCACTTCAGTACAACATAGTACCTCTGATACAATTAATTGCAAATTCTGCCGTATGTGGTTAGTGATAGGGTCTGGTATGATAGCAGAGATAACAGTTCCCTGAATTCCTACTACGCGGATATCACTCTAGTGATTGTTATAGCCTTGCAGCCACCACAAGCAGAGATGGTATCTCACAGTTAGCAGAAGGAGTCCACAACTTCTAGTTTGTGATCGTCAACTACCACATGGTCAAACGGTCTGTCATTGACTGGGTAGGCAGTACAGCAACACCTACCACATCTCTTGTGATCCCAATGGAAGCAGAAAACACAAATAATGGAATTGCTGGAAATTCCTTTCCTGCAAACACCACATGGATGGTTGCAAGTCTCTCAGTGTACCAAGCTGTGAAACAGATATCAATACCAATGTCCATGTTTACTTGCGGAACCAGCCCAGGCTTCCAAAGGTAAAATTTCTCCAGTAGCCAATCAAAGTTATCTGATATTATTGCCAGGTTATCTGCATACTGGAACTTTCACAGGCACTGGTTCTGAATTCCTGTGACAGAGCCTCTAGAAACAAATGAACAGTAGTGGGTTCAACACAGAGCTTTGGTGGACTCCTGCCCAGACACTAAAACTGTCACTGTAATGCAAACTAACCATTCTGCACATCAATGTAAGTCATAAACTACCAAAGATCCTCTCATTTAACATAACATAATCAAAGATCTTCTCCAGGTCAACAAATGAAGATATTAGTTCCTATCCTGTACGAGATGTTTCTCCTGAAGCTGCTGCACTATGACGGTTACATCATTTATTCCTCTTCCAGGGCTTAAGCCAAAATCCACTCCACTTGTATCAACCATGTCATCAAGCACTTCTTTAACACAATTTCAATGACTTTCAGACATTGATCTGTTAGTTTCAGCTCCCTGCAGCAGGGTTTTCAAAAAGAGCCGGCAGACGGCGACTTTCGTCGTCTACTCCACTTGAAATTCGCCTCCTAATTTAGTAGAACAACTGAGGAAAACTGTCGATTATCATAATAAAATGAAAACAGAGATAACGTTTCTTCAAAGTGGTTGGTTTTTGGATGAAAATGTTTGCTTGAATTGTGAGGTCAGATACCGTTTAATTGTCAGTTTGATCAGCTGCAGTTTAGGAACCCCCTAGATATTAATTTTTAGCTTGCATATTTTTTGTTCGCTGCCTACTTCTAAACTTTTGCCACCCACTTACTAACCTAATTTGTTGTTGAAAACCTTGCTGTAGTTGCCTTGATCAGTTGCGCCACCCTTGCCCTTAAACAGATTGATATACTTTGCTGGTCATCTCTCACAAAGTTATTACCCACAATGTCTTGATTTTCCGTCTTTTTTTGATTGGCAGTGTATCCCCACTTAAACATCTGCAAATCGACTTAAGCTTTCTTTTTCGATTTGAACACAGCAGGATTTTCTTGGTGTTTGGCCCAAGGTAGTCTTTCTTGCTGCCATTGCCACGGGCGTCTGTTTTCATCAACAGCCAAACACACTGACTCCCAGCTGCTTACATCTGGCTGTGGTGAGTCATGTATGGATCCTGTTCTAGGGAAAAGTGACTAAGATGGCACAGCTCCTTCAGTCAAACCTTCTTAAGCTGCGCCCTTTGTTATTCAGTCTCTCGCTGCGAGAAAGTGTGATTAGCATGCCACACCCTTTACCCTTTATCCCACCACCAAGTTCCATTCCTGCATTTCCTTTCTTTGTGTTGCCGTACGTTTTACCAGTTACCTTAGCGAGAGACTCGTTTAAAAGATACCAACAGTCATCAACTGAATGATTTTGACTGCAATTCATTCACTTTTCACAGCCTTTATGAAATCATTCCTTACCACAGGATATCTCAGTTTCCAGAGACAAAGATTCAGCGTAAACAATTTCTTTGGGAGCTCACTGTTTTAAAGCTCAGGTTACACACAAGCAGTTTATGCCAGGGACAACATTCTTCATGAGGGAGAACTTTAACACTGGAAACAAGCCTCAGAGATCATGTCTGTCAAGAATAAATTATAATCAACTTTGCTGGAGCAAACTCCTGACTTATAGTTATAAGATAGCTTACTCTCTTTTTAAAGGAGTTACAGATGTCCAGAGAGTAGAACAAGAATTTTCCAAGCGTATCCAAGTGAGAAAAGGGGATTGACAGGGATACCTGATATCACCATACAGTGGGATGCAAGCTTGGCTCAGTTGGCAGTATCTCTTGCCAAGGGTTGAACATTTATGCGACATCCTTTCCCCACACAATCCATGGAAAGGGGCATTATGTAACTGGTCTAGTTTCCTAATCTCTCAATTTTCAATTGGCGGACGTAAAAGAACGAACACACTTGTTGATAAAAGTAGGGTTACAGCCTGCTTTTGTGGTCTGTCCTTGGTGGCAGGGGACATTTATCCTTAATTAATATTGTAAACTATGTGATGCAGTCCCGTCCTAACGTCCCCCAACATTATTGTAAAACCCTAGTAATTCAGCCACTGGCCACAATTGCGGTTAGAAGTCGACCAATCAATGTTGACATTTGCGAGGAGCTAATGTAGAACCCGACGTGAATTAAGTGGACACAATGCATCAATCCTCATGGTACTAACATAACAACCACCAGCTCCTTGAGGACACGATAAAATTAACACTAAAGATTGGGGCACATCACCAGGGCTGGAAGTTATCAGTTATCTTTCATCATTCTGAAAGGTCTTGTAGAAGGTAGGTGATCCAGGATAAGCTAATAGAGAAGGTAACTAGATGATATCCATGAATGAAGTGAATGCATACCTCTTCTCGGATGGGGCGTTGAAAGATCAACTCACAAGTTCAGCATACAGTATGTAAGCCAGTGGTAACTTGTAGCAACTATATTGGGTACTTGATGGCAGTAGGTTATAGATATCCATAAGTGGTAATGCACAAAACTACCCGTGTTGCCATAGTGCCCAATATAGTGGCTATAAGTTACATACCACTGGCACACATGTGCTGAGTTTGTGAGTTTATCTTTCAAAGCCACATCTTACAAGCGTTAGGCTTTCTCTTTTCTTGATTTTCTTCTTGGGAACCTGAGCCTGTTTGTTAGCTGTTCCATAACATTCAGGATAACTTCAATTGAGGGTAGATATAAAAGTTAATACCCGCTACCCATGTGGCCATAATGCCCAAAGTAGGGGCTGCAAGTTACCAGCTGGCACGTATGTGCTGAACTTGTAAGTGATAACAATGAGTGGATGGGCAGTGAGCATTCTGCTCCGGCCTGTGGTAAACCCAGGTGGAGAGAGGCTAGCAGAATTACTTTCTGGATTGCTGACCCTCAATCATGAAGATAGTTGAAGACAATTAAGACACGTCATTCTCCTGGCAAGAAAATTAAGGTCAATAAGACAGTCCAGAGTTTAAAAAAAGAAGTTTGATAATTTTACAGCGATTAATCAATCTTAATTTTAATGCAGAAAATTAGTGAAAGCAGTTATCCAAATCATACTGAACAATTATTAAAAATGCAAAGTGAATCTAGGAAGAAGTCTATAATGCAGTACTGTCGCTTTAATTTTGAACCCTTTAATGTAATCTGTTGTTTTGACTACGTTATTCTGTTTTTGAGCGGCCATAATGTACAATCCTCCTCTTGTGGTCTGCTGCAAGTTCTGTGTTTAGCATATAATATACTTTTATTTTATGGGTCCACCACCATTTTTTGTTCAATGTGGCTTTTTCCAGCAATTTCGTTGGTTAAATCTGATACATACTGCATTTTATAATATTTGGCATGTAGGGCAGCAACAAAGGTGTGCCGCTCCTGCTTTTTCTGGGCCACCATCTGAATGGTTCCCCATGTGTGATAGAAGATCTTGAGCTCCCCTTCCACAGTTCAATGCCAGGTGTTCTTGGGTCATCCCTGCTTCCGCTTCCCCTTTGGCGTCCAATGAAGAGCTGTGCAGGAGATATTGTCCGGCTCTCTTCTCATCATATGTCCGACCATCCCAATCACCTCTTTATGATGATGGTGTCCATGCTGTCTTGGTTGCAGCGGGCGAGAAGATGTTGATTGGAGATGGTCTAGGACCAGGACACGTATGTGCAGGATTCTCTGAGGTTCTTGGTTTGGAAGGTGTACAGTTTATTGAGGTCGCATTTTGTCATCCTCCAGAATTCTGAATCATTCAGTGGGGTGGAAAGTATGCAGCTTTGGTACAGTCTTAGCTTGGTCTTGGTGCTGTACTGGGATGACTTCCACACGTTGTTCGATCAGCATTCTGAAAGCATTCTTGGCCTTGTTGAGGTGACTCTTGATGTCGCTGCCTGCTCCACCATCATGCATGATAGTACTGCCGAGATAGATGAATTCTTCTGTTGTTGGAAGATTGTCTCCGTTCACTTTAATCAATGAGGGGTTTGCCACATTCAGCATCATCACTTCTGTTTTCTTCTGGCTGATCTTCAGACCCACTTGCTGTGCAAATATCCTGAGACACGTAGTCTTTTCTTGTATCTGCTGGTGAGTGTGTGAGACGAGTGCTATGTTGTCGGCCAAGTCCAGATCTTGAAGGGTTGAGAAGAGGGTCCACTGATGTCCTGTGGTCAGTCCGATGTTGTTTACTGCATCACCCAGTCAATCGTCAGGTCGAAGAGCAATGCTGACATAGAGCAACTCTAACACCAGTCCTCACATTGAAGCTGAATTCGCTGTTTCCCACTTTGTACTTGATGTTGTTACAGAAGTTCTTGATAACAAAAATGATCTGTTGCAGAATTCCATAATGCCCTGAGGATGCGCCATAGACTTTCTCGATGGATGCTGTCAAAGCATATTTGCCCGTATAAAATTCGTTTGTCCTGTCATGTAATTTTTAGTGGACGAAAACAACAAAATCTTCATTTAACTTTGAAACCAACTTCCAGAAATTTAAAAGTTTAAAGAACTGTAGTGGTTAATGAAGATGAAATACGATTGGAAAATGTTGATCTTAATTAGTTAAAAACTAGTTTTAATAAAGTTTCATTCTTTAGACTCCGAAAATACATACTGACTCATTAAAATATATCCCCATATAAATCAGGAAATCATTCAATATACGATATCATTACTCTCCAAGTAATAAGTATATAAGCTCTGAGCTTATGTTTGGAGGGATATTTGTGTCTCCCAACAGGGGGGATCTTATATTGGGGGTTTTACGGTATTTTATTTCACGGTTGCAGGGCATGTCTTGTTTGAGATGGCATTTGGCTATGAGTTGACATCTCTTGAGCCGGATACAGACCAACTTGTAAACTCTCCATCAAATGAAGTTACTGAGGTATTCGCACTTAAACATTTTAGTTAAGGTTGCATAATGATCATCATTCTCATCTCTTACCTCTATGTGCCGGGATAAAATCCTGGGGTCAGTACGTGAACTGAGATTTATTGATCGTAATCCGGCTGACTTTAAGGTTTTTCTTAGGTAATATTTACATGTAGCCCTACTGCTAGTGTCAGCCGTACCGGAAGCGTGCCCCTAGTCTATTTGTCCTAGTACAAAGATTACCCCAGCGGCTTGGCTAAGCCACTTTGGCTTGCAAAAGGATTAATGTTCAGTTAGCTTCATCATCATCTGGCGGCCGTAACCTAGAGACATCGAATGACCGAATGCCAGTAGTCACGGTCTCCCATGGCTGCCAAGAGATCTCTCTTCGGATGGTATATCAGTATGTCTGCTGATGACGTCTGGGAATGTGAACTTCGTGCACATTGTCAGTTAGCTTAGCCAGTATGGTGGCAGATGCGTCTTTACATGTTTTCGATCCGAACTCACTGAGCTTCACTACTTCTGTATCTGAAGTGGTGATGAAAGCTATTGTTATTATTATTGTTGTTGTTGTCGGTTTTTGTTGTTGCCATGTCGTTGTTATTATTATTATTACTATTAATATTATTATGACGATGAATTTTATGTGAATGTTTCCTTGTTTAGGTCTTGAATTACATATTTTCGAATGACAGCGGCCAGTACCCCACAATAGACGAGGTACCTAGCAACTATATGACTTAAGTTTTATTGTCAGGGTTTGATTATAATTATGATTATGTGTTGGTAATGATGACGATGGTGACGACGGTAATTATGTGGTGTTGGTGTTCATGTCCATGTTTATGTTGATGATGATGATGATGACGATGACGACTACGTTGATGATGATGATGATGATGACGATGGTATTTCATTTTCCTCATAAAATAGGTGAGCTCTCACAAGTTCTTCAAAAAAGCTGATATCAGTGCAAGTCGAAGTCATAATCCTGGTCCCGTAAGTACATTTGGATTTTGGCTTTAGTTGTTAGAATGTTAGAGCTGTATTGTTTAGCAGCAGGCAGAGACGATCGCAATCGTGTTTAGAAAAATTTTATACCTGCAATGTGAAAGTGAATGCTGTCATTCATCCAGATTCAATTCAGGTGTTCCGTTCCTCGACGTTTGTCACGTGATAGTGAACTGCCACGTGCCAAACTTCACTGATGAAGACTGATGGTTTCAGTCGTAACGTCTGTTAATCAATTAAAAACAAAATTCCAGAAAAAGATTTAAAAAATTCCTTACGTGATCCCTGTAATGTAGCAAGAAGGTACAAATTGTTATCAAAATAATGTTGATCACCTTAAATTAGAACAAAACAACAGTGTTTATAGATTGCAACTATAAATAATAAAACAAAATAGGCGGAACCTTGTGATAAAGTTACTGATATTAACAATACTGTGTAGCTTTCGTGTGCCACGGCATTTCTGTATTCGGGTTTTCTTTGGTATTTTTCTTGGAAAAAGCGAAAGCGAGCTCAAAACGCATTGGGTGAGATTCGTTGAAAATCAAATTTAATTCAAAACCACAGTTTCCCAAGCTCTGAATTAGCTTTATGAGTTATGCGTTGAATCGAGTTTAAAGACTTCGTATGGAAAACAATATTTCAGGGTAGAACTCCACAAAATAAGGTAATAAACATCTTGTTGCATTGAAATGCCTCATGTTTAAATATTTTTGCTGCCTTTCTGAATCTGGCATCGTTCTGTCCATTTTTAACCAAGATAGTCAAACTCGAAAAATAATAGACGGTGGTCCCACATTCCACAAGGAGGATAAGGAAAAGAATTTATCGTATTGTCGTTCAAGTGATCCTTTGTTGAACATGAAAACGTTAGTCTTCATTTATATCTAGGTGCGTTTCAGTACTGGTGTACGGGCATTGCTTAAACTCTACAGAAAAGAAGGCGATAATGGGGGAAGGTATGAGAAACTGTTGTAGCTGTTTTACTGTGCTTGTGATAATACGTTGTTGAAACAGCTTTCTTTCACGATCTTAGCCTCAAAGTGAGGCTTGCGGGACGAAGGGGTTGGGGGATTATAATGGCAACCACAATTACAAGGAGAATGGCAACGGCAAGTTTAATCATTGTAATCTAACTAGCTTTCGAAATTATTGGTGGTGATCATAGCCCCTAGCAGAACACCTGCCCTACATAGTCTCCAGTAGAGGACCTGCTCTGTATTATCCCCAGTAGAGGACTTGCTCTCTATATTTCTCAGCAGAGGACCTGCCCAATATAGACCCTAGCAGAGGACCTGCTCTGTATAGTCCCCAGTAGAGAACCTGCCCTATATATAGACCCTAGCAGAGGACCTGCTCTGTATAGTCCCAGCACAGGACCTACCCTATATAGATCCTAGTAGAGGACCTGCTTTATATAGTCCCCAGCAGAGGACCTGCCCTATATAGTCTCCATCAGAGAACCTGCCCTTTATAGTCTCCAGCAGAGGACCTGCCGTATATAGTTCGTAGCAGAGGACCTGTTATATTTAGTCCCCAGCAGTGGACCTGCCCTCTATAGTACCCAGCAGTGGACCTGCCCTTTATAGTCTCCGGCAGAGGACCTGCCGTATATAATCCCCAGCAAAGGAACTGCCGTGTATAGTTTCTAGCAGAGGACCTGTTCTATATAATCCCCAGCAGAGGACCTGCCCTATATAGTCTCCATCAGAGAACCTACCGTATATAGTTCCTAGCAGAGGACCTGTTCTATATAGTCTCCATCAGAGGACATGCCCTATTTAGTCTCCATCAGAGGACCTGCCCTATATAGTTCGTAGCAGAGGACCTGTTCTATATAGTCCCCAGCAGTGGACCTGCTCTATATAGTTGCAAGCAGAGGACCTGCTCTGTATATAGTGTCTAGCAGAGAACCTATGTTTGATATTTCCCAGCAGACAACCTGCTTTTTATAGTCCTCAGCAAAGGACCTGCTTTGTATAGTCCCCAGTACATAGCATAAACTGACACAAAGATGAACATGAAAGCACGACTTTCTTAACTTCTTTTGACTCATAGTTCTTGTACGATTCTCAGGTAACCTGTACAACCTAACGATTAACTGTTCGCATTTGGATGTAGACCATCCAGAATAACCTCGTTCATCTGTAACCTTGCCTATCACGTGCCTTTATTGTGAATTGTTACAGAACTATGATGTTTTTTTTTTCTGTTTACAGATCCAGACGAAGTAGCACAAGGCGAAAAAGAGGGGAGTCTATCGAATCAGCCCAACCAAAACAAGAGAGAAAATCTTCTAGGTGCGAAACTGTCATTCAAAATTTTGAATTGTCATTACCGTAGCCTTTTTATTTATTGTATAACTCATTTAAATACTTTACACGCACCCAGTTAATCTGTGTGTATTTAACAGTTTCATGTTTTGTTCTTCCCTTACAGAACAAAAGGAAAGCGAACCAACTCACAAGTATCCTCCAATGGTACAACTCCAACAATGAGCCCGCAAAACGGTCAGGTTTTTTTCCCTCCCCCTCCCCCACCTCCTGTCAATACGAAAGCGCCTCCCAGTGTGGCAACTGTCCAACCACCAAAATCAAACAAACGTGGAGCACTGTTGAGCGATATTCGCAAAGGAGCAAGACTTAAGAAAGCAGTTACTAACGACAGAAGTGCACCGCGAGTATAGTGCTGCAAGAACACAGATTACTGTATGGTTTTCGAGAGTTCACATTATTTTTTCGCAAACTGTGAAGAAACACAAACTATTGACCTGAGAGTATCGGATTCTTCCCAAAGAATAGATAAGAATTGTATTAATTAGCGATGGCGATTGTGTGTTTTTCTTTGAAGACTGGAAGAAGGCTCATATCCAACCTTTGCAGTTATCTGTGATCGTTGGTATTATCCGAAATGGTAACTTGTTTATTTCCACTGCTGGAATTTGTTCATGTTTTCTTGGCTAATTGCAGATTTCTAGATTTCAATTTTTTTCTTATTTTTGAGAAAATGTCTTTGATTGCTTTTTCATCAACAACAATGACAGCTGAACCGGCATTTACAATCTTTCCTACATTTTGAAATAAGTAGGATCACCAGTTTTCGCGCTAAAGAAAACTTAGGCCTTGTTCACACGAAGACGCTTTCGCATGTAAACGCTTATCTATTGATCGCTGACAAATCTCGTGTACACGCAAACAATCCGCAAACACTGAGGGCACGAACGGGTTATGGTAAACCTGGAAAGTCATGGAATTTTAAAATTTCATTTTCCAGGCCTGAAAAGTCATGAAATTTCGATTAGGGTCATGACTGCGAAATTTTAATATTAATATTAATAATAATAATAATAATAATGATAATTATAATAATAATAATAATAATAATAATAATAATAATAATAATAGTAATAATAATAATAATAATAATGACAATGACAATGACAGTGGCAATGATAATGGTAATAGTAATGAAAATGATAATGATAATGATAATAATGGCTTTAATCGGCTTCTCCACAAGAAAAGTAACTCTTCATTCGATAAAACTAAGGCTAAAAGTACTAAGTTATGTATATGAAAATTCATAATAATAAACAATAATTATTTAGTGATTATGACTAACTACTGTACTAAGATTATAAGAGTAAAATATGAAAACTAACTGCATTGCTAATAATATAAAATACTAACTACATTACAAACACACTCGTATGTGCTTATTTTTGTAAATGTTAGATCTAAAGAGCCAATAATGTCGTAACTGCGCATGCTCACTAGTCTCAGGACTGTTTCAATCTTTTTTCGTGCGTACAGGCAAGTTTACACGATGTGAAAAAGATGTGAAAATGATCGTGCGGACAGAGAACTTTTTTGTCTTTTATAAAGCATCCTCATGTGTGAACGGGGTCCTTGCTTTTACATTCACTAAATATGTTTCATTGTTAGCATATTGATTGATGTAACAAAAGAAGGAAATACCTTTAACTATCATTCTTTGCGAATTATTCAGTAGTTGTAAAGTGAAAAAAAAATATTGTGAAGGGAATTAGAATTTACTTTGTGTTATAATTGAAATCCCTGGTAATATAGAAGTTTAACTAACTAAAGTCAATACTTATTCTGCTAAAAGCAACTTCACACAAGCAGTTCTTGGAACCCTATAAAGTGACCATTCGTTTTGTTTGTTTTGAAGAGAAGAAATAATTGGTGTCATTCATTCTAACTTTTGAACCAGTTGATGAAACCCTATAAAGCGACCATTCATTTTGTTTGTCTTGAAGAGTAGAAATGATTGGTGTTATTCATTCTAACTTTTGAACCGGCTGATGAAACCCTGTAAAGTGACCATTTTGTTTGTCTTTAAAAGTAGTTTCAGAAAGGATCCATGTTTTAACAAATTTTAAAGATGTGATTTTTCAGGAAATTTGGTTAATGTTAGGTTACAAAAAGGTGTCATTTGCTCATAGAAAAGTCGACGTTTCAATTTAACCGTTGCCCTCTTTGATCTGAATTTCGTGTCACTCTTGAATTGATCTAACCACCCATGCTTGGCTTATTCACACAAACTGCGTTGTTCAAGCGTCAAGCAGAGACCCAAGACAAAAGCAGTACTCTGGGGTGAGCTTTTATTCGAAAACAAAAACGGGAGGGTTGGGAGGAACAATTAATAAACATGGTTCATTCGGAGTCTGAAATACTGGAAAAAAAACATGAAAGTTTCAATGTTTAGTGTTTTTAAAATGTTCATTTTTCCAGAGAATATTTACAACAGGTAAGTTTGTACACACAATACACATATTTCTCTAAATTTTGATATTAAAATTTTATGCAATACATACCATGCAAGAAGAATATTTTGTGGAAATAAGCGAGTTCGGAGTTTCGAAAAGCCGCGGGAGACTGGGGACAAGTCGATTGCTCAGACAAACGCAAGGAAGAAGATACGCTTCACTGTCTTTTTAATGCGTTCCTCTCACCTAACTAGCTTTGGTCTTCTATTTTTACAAAGATCTGGAAGCTGCTGCCCTCTGCAGCTTAAGAGTGTTCCATATACTGCTCTGCCGCTTTTTTCTACTCCAGTGGTCAAAAACAAGAGGGGCTGAAAAAACCACTGCTCCATACGCCAGTGCCACGAGTTTGTCCTTTTCAATCGTCTTCAAACTCCGTTTTTTCTAAAATGCCTTGAGTTCTGAAAAATACAATCTATTGAAATCATCAAAAGACAACTTTTCCTCACTTTTCGCGGACAATTAATTTCTTCCAGAACAAAAAACCTAAGTAATTTATGAGAAATATGGAAGCTTTGTGTACACGTTTTCAGTGACTATTGTGGATTTTATCCCGAATCGGCCCCAGTCTTGAGTAGTTTTTAAAAGTTTGCATAGAGGAAATGCTCTTAGTCGGTGGACAGGGATGCGTGTTAAATCGATATTGGATTCAATTCTCTATTGATTATATACGTCACCACTGGCAGACATTGCGAACGCTCGTGGTCTGAACGCGATTTCTTCCTCGTATCGTCCCAACCTTCCTGTTAATGCTCTCGCTGTTTCGAATGAAGTTGTAGAATGCTCTGCATCCGTCAAGAACATTGGTGTATTATTTGAAGAGTCTCGTTCATTTTCATCTCATGTCACAGCCATCTGTAAAACAGCCTATTTTCATTTCCGCAACATTTGGAAAATCCGTTACTTTCTTACATTGGAAATTACCAAAAAACCATTATCCATGCCTTTGTGACCTCGAAATAGGACTACATAACTCTTTGTTATATAACCAACTAAAATATGTGCTAAAAAGACTTCGATCTGTTCAGGGCCGTGCTGCTAGAATTATTAACCTGTCAAAAAATACGATCATGTAACTCCTCTTCTCGTCGAGCTCCACTGGGTACCAATTCAGAAAAGAATCAACTTCAAAATTCTAATTATCATCTTCAAAGCCATTCATCGACAAGCACCTCCTTATATCTGTGACTGGTTAAAGCCCCACTGCCATTCCAGATCTCTCCGCTCTTCAAATCAAAATCTGCTTTCCAAGCCTGCTTTTAATCTCAAGACCTATGGCGGCTGCTCCTTCTCTATTGCTGCTCCTGCTCACTGGAATACTCTCTCAATCGATACAAAATCTGAGTCATTACAGTCTTTTAAACGCCGGCTCAAGACATGGCCTTTTAACAAAGCCTTCTTTTAACACTCGTACTCTTTTTAGTTTCATTGATATCCCAACGTTAGTTATAAGTAAACATTATTTTAGCTTTTTTACTAGCTTTAGATTAGTTTATATTATTTTTGTTTATATTCTAACCTTGGTGTAAAGCGCTATTAACAGCAGGAATAGCGCTATAGAAATATGTTTTATTACTATTTATTATTATCTATTTTTTCCTCTCTTTGAAAATTTCCGATTAATTTTCGGAAAAATTCGGAAGAGCTAGGAATTATTCGAAATCAGTTTTCGAAATCTTCGAAAATGGTTATTTTTAAGACATCAAAATTTCCGGAAAACTTCGGAAATGGTTTAAGACCGTTTTAACGCATTTTTGCGATTTTCGAAAAATTCGGAAAATATTCGGAAATGATCGGAATCATTCTGAAGCTTTCGTGAAAGTTAATAATTATTAATTAATTAATTAATAATTAAGAAATGAGCCCATGTTATAGCTATAGGATTCCGGACCTCTGGCCAGCCAATCAGAGCGCGCGATTTAATGGCTCCGGACCTCAAAAAAATAATCTAATAAAAGTCCGAAAACGTTTTGAAAAGAATGAAGAAATTTGGAAAATGGAGCAATTGTTTGCAAAAAGTCTTTTTGGGCTTGACATCTTGTGAAAAAAAAAGAAAAAAAAACATTCACTGGCTCCTATGAGACTAGATCTCTAGAGATATTGACACTTGAAATTTCAAGAGCGATTCCAAGTTATTGACCTCATCAAATATAATTTTCAATATTAAAACGTTAAAGCACAGGAAGTAGAAAATTGTTTAAAATGAAAACACACAACACAGATAATACAAGCGTTTTCAGTTTGTACAACCTTTTGACAAAAACACTTACTATACCAACCTTATTTTTAGAGTGGAAAATTGGGGAAAAGCTCAAGAAATCTGGAGTAGACACTTCAGCTCTCGCAAACAAAAATCACTTTAACTTTCTGGTCACGTAGCTTTTCGTGTGATAGCAATCTCCAACTCTCGGAATATTTGGGTTGTCACGAAGGTTAAGAATTCATATAGCACGTCAATTAACGCTTTCACTAAAGTAACTCTAAATCTTGTTTAGTTCTTCCGCTGTTATCTAAAATCGATGATTAACTCGAAGTTCACTATTAGAATGAAAATAATTAAATCAATAGTTTCTAAAAAACGTCTGAAATTTTGGGTGCAAATTGGAAATTTTTCTAACTTGCCCAATTGAATTTATTTCAACAGCTAAAGAAAGATTTAATTAAGCCAGCCCAAATGAAGTTTAACCAAACCATAAAGCAAAGTAATTACACTTTCATGCTCAAAATGCAAGGTGCATCTGGGATTATTGGCTTTTATTTACGTTTTTTTGATGTTCAAGCTAAATTGATTCTCATAACTCAAAATAAACGTGGGAAATGTTTAAAACAGTATGCAAACGCTATTGGGCCGGCCGGGTACGTGTGAATTTTTAACAATATTTTTATGGGCCAAAATAACCGGCTTTCACTGACCGGTATTCCTCCGTTAATTTCTCAGTCTATAATTATTATTGTGCTTATAAACTCCTCCAATGCATGCATTCCAATCGCTTTACACGCTTTTTGTTAATAAGAACCAGTAAATTTTGCCGCGGCTCATTCTTAATTTTTTTTCTAGGGTTGTCACGAAGGTTAAGAATTCAGACTGCACGTCAATTAACGCTTTCACTAGAGTAACTCTAACATACTCTTAAGTTTATCTTGTTTAGTTCTTCCGCTGTTATCTAAAATCGATACACGTTTTTCTTTTTATAAGAACAACTTTATGAAATAACGAGGCTCAAATTTGCCAAAGTTTAAGAACAATTTAAAAACAAGCTCAGGCTAAGGCTTGATAGCTAGGAAAGTTTTTGTGGTAGAAAATTGACTAAAATTTAGCGACACAGCATAAAACATAAAGACTGTAACGATTGCTCTATAAACAATGAAGGTAGTTCGCCTCCAAAATTCAACCGTACAATGCATGTATGTGGCGCAAGGCGTTTAATTTGTTCTTAAAATTGTTCTAATTTCTGTGAGAGGGTTTTATTTAAGAAAAAACGAAATAAAAGAAGGTATTGGAAAATGAAACACCTTGCGCCACACATGAATTGTACGGCTGAATTTAGAGGCGAACT